>CM052657.1:1198779-1228671 GCA_028533165.1 Leontopithecus rosalia | reverse complement strand
GTAACAATCCTGCACGATCTGCACATACACCCCAGAACTTAAAGTAAAATTTAAAAAAACTGAGGTATATAGAGGATCAGTAACTTGTACAAAGTGACAAGCTGATAAGGGACAGAGCTGGGATTTGAATCCAGATCGTCTACCTGGAGAGTGGGTCTACCACTGAAACATGTAAAAGGCTATTCAGATCAGACATCATTGTTTCCACGAACTGGCATGCAGAGAACGGATGGATGTTGAAAGACTGAGTAAGAACTAGGTAGCACAAGCTCACATGGGCGTACGAAGAAGCGCTTACATCCTGAGGAGATGCTATACACACTTTCACATTTCCTAGTACGTAAGAGAAGTGGAGACATTTCAAGAGCACGTTCCTTGTATAAAGCCATCTTTGGCAAAGCAATCTCCAGTACCTTAGTATTTGCCACATAGGCTCTTTTCTCAAATAGTTTTTCTGCTGTGGAAACAGAGCTTTAAATCTACTATTTAATATCCGCTTTCGAAGTAAGAAGAACATGAGCACTTTCACTGACGTGTTCTTCAGTAGTTTTCAGGCTCCTTGTCTTCAGTAGGTGCTCGGAAAGTCAATTTGATGTGAGACTAAGAAGCCAATTCTTTAAAGCCTAGGAAAGCGTTAGCAGGATAGATAATCTGAAACAAAGCCTTGCTAAGTTTATCACCAGTCAAGACACTCAGGACTTGTTTATAAGTGGGTTACAAAGCAAAGCAAAAGATTCTGGGTAACACTGTACTGGTGAATCCACATACACCTCGTCTGAGTCCTTCTGTATTCAACCATAACCTTAAATTTTGGTTGGATTATGTGTAAGCACTTGAAAAAGCATTCTGGGGACTTAGAACTTTCCTATGTTTACAAGGTAATATGCATTTTATGAGGAAGATGAAATATTTGCAAGTGTTAGATAAGATTATTAGGAATATCTATGTGTACCATTTTTGTAAGTAAAGTTTTACTCAGGATAAACTTTTTAATCAGACCAAGAAGAATTTTGTTGTTTCCCCAAAATATACACACGTACCTACTATGTGTGACGTAAGTGTCAGGGGAGGGGTGGATGGTATTGGGTGGTGAAGGCTTGATTGATTTTCTGCTATACGTGTCAGTGAGAAGACTCATTCTTCTTTCCTGTCACATTGTTTGAAACAAAATATTTTCCCCCAAACATATGACTCCAGTAACCTTGGCGGCAGCTTTGCCAGTTCTGATGGAACAAGAGGTTGTGAACACTTGATGCTACAGGTTTGCTTGTCACCTCTGCCGTCCAGTCTTGCTGGCCCCGTTTACTGGGCTGCAGAAATCTGTCATCTACTAACCTGCTTGGAATGTCAAGGAAAGCAGAGCTGAAGTTTGACGCGTGAATATCCTGTCCTGAGTACTCTCTGCTGGGCTCTGAAGAATGCTGAAAGAGCTGGCAGCTGAGTGGAGTTTTGATTAACTGTACTGGTGCGTACCCACTCAAGCGTCAGAGAGATTGCGTATCGGCAGTCAGCTGTCTCCTGAGTGCTGAATTCTCATTTAAGGTTTTGTATTTAACGGGAAACTCAGAGTTCTCTCACTCTGGAGTTTTAAATGAACTTCAAATCAGATGTAATTTACAGTTTTAAAAGGCTATGCAATATTTTCTGTCTCTGTAAGTAGCTCAGAAACGGAATTGCCTTTAATGATTATAACTTCTTCTCAAATTTGCATTAATGTGTGTTCCCTAACAAGATAAAAACATTTCTCCGCCAAGCACATCCATATGAGGGGTGTGCTCATGCGTATGAGTGTTCCCAGGTACAAAGCTGCTTCGTTTCAGCTGCCATGACTTCACTTTCACTGTTTTAAGGGCAATTTGAATGCATGGGATTCATTGGAACACAGATGTATTCTCCTCATCTTTCAAAACAATCAGCAGTTAGATTCCAACAGGCTTTGATTAATGCTGGGCTTGCATTAGAATGGAAGCCAATGTACGTCTAAGTGTTGGCCCACAAACATAGCCCCCCATTCAATGCCCTGGAGATTAACATTCTCTTTAAGAGCCAAATCAAATATTGTATTCTGGCCCTGCGGACCACAGGCATCTAACAGTCCACAGGTGCTACTGTTTTTCTCTAGAACTGTGCTGGTTTAATATACAAAGACTTTTGGTTGGGAGAGTGTGGATTTTTAGCAAGGTCTTTAGAAAGTTTGCAGTTTTGCTGGCTTTTTACATAAGCTGGAATTGAATGTCAGTACCACTCAATAGCATCAAACCTACATCTGGGCAGAACAATTTCTGTAGGAAAGTCGTGCTAACAGAATACCAAAATCTGAACTTAGCTGAGAGCAAAGCAATGTGTTTCACCTGGTGTGGTGCGGTACGGTATGGTGTGATGTGGGGTGTGTGTGTGTTTTCCTGTTTTGAACATGTCTCCATATTTAAATTTCTGGCTTAAATATTTCGACATCCTCTTACTGAAAAATAACTGGACTTTCCTGATAGGCTTGAAAGCCCACACCACCCCATTTTAACATAAAGAGCCCTATTTGCCAATGGCTGACATGAGAAGCCAAATACATATCATAAGCGTCTAGAAGGGATGATCACTCAGGGTCCACTCAGGAAAAAAATCGCATTCAGTACTGTAAGAAAAACAATGGATTAAACAGTATTGGAGAACTGAAACAGTTAAAAAAAAAAAAAAGAACAGAAACAGGGACTACCAAAGGCAGCTACCATTTCATAGGGCCAGAGAACTAAGAGAAGAGGTTGGCGTTATTTGAGCCTATGAGTTTGAGCCACGGCCAGCTTCATGGGTGTGCAGCCTGTGCAGTCACACAGCACCCTGGGCTCAGAAGGGTCTGGCTTAGGTTCTGCTGTTACTGTCTTATTAACAATTTTTGAACAGGGTATCCTCATTTTTATTTCACACTGGGCTCTGTAAATTATGGAATTGGTCCTGCTTTGAATCATATGAAATTTCTGTTTTTAGATAAAAATGTTCCAATACCAGCAATGCTATATGGTAGATAATAAAAGCTTATAGACGAGTTGTGTGGAACTGAAGCTCAAAATGCTAGAAGAAAGGTGGGGCCAGCTAGTGCTGTGGGGTCCCTGAGACTGATTCCTGGAGTATCAATAAAAGGGAGATCTTTTTTTTTTTTTTTTTCCAAGAAGACTGAAACGTGAGCATTGGAATGGGTCACATGAAAGTCATTTGGGTCCCTGATAAAATCAATGTAGCAGGCAAACCACTGATAAAACTTTTTATAGAAAAGATATAATCTTATATATAATTATAGAAAATATTCTTGAAAGAATAATAAATGATGGTCAACTCTAATAATAAATTTGAACATTAGCAATTTTTTTCTTTTTTTTCCTCCTTTTTTTCATTTATCTTGGATTTATTTAGTTTCCTTTTTTTGGAAAAAGAAAAGAAAGAGAAAGAAATGAAGGAGAGGAAGAAAGGAAGAGGGAGAGAAAACAGGAGTGTTGCTTTATTTTAAAAATGGGTATCGAAAACCTCTTTTATGCCAATAATTGTGCTTAATAATGGCCAACCAATAAAAGGGAGATCTAAAGTCAGCTGTCGCTGCCAGAAAGCAGAAGCACTGATAGGCTGACACTGAAACAGGAAGCAGGAACACGTGTGTCTCTTCCTCATGTCGCCCTTGGTGTCATATCATCAGTAAAACAGCAGAGACCCTCCTGGAAAAGGAGAAAAAGGGGTTTTCCGAAGCTCAGGCCCAGCTTTAGTGAGCAGAGAATGCCAGGGTGGGCTGAAAGCCTGCTGCAGACCAAATGTTCATGTTCCTCAACTCACAAAGTTTCTTTTTAAAATCCTATCACCTAAGATGATGGTGTTAGGAGGGCATTTGGCAGGTGAGTGGGTCATTGGGGTGGAGCCCTTATAAATGGAACTAGAAATTTTTTTTAAAAAATTCACCTCTCAGCCAGGCGCGGTGGCTCAAGCCTGTAATCCCAGCACTTTGGGAGGCCGAGGCGGCTGGATCACGAGGTCAAGAGATCGAGACCATCCTGGTCAACATGGTGAAACCCCGTCTCTACTAAACATACAAAAAATTAGCTGGGCATGGTGGCACGTGCCTGTAATCCCAGCTACTCAGGAGGCTGAGGCAGGAGAATTGCCTGAACCAGGAGGCGGAGGTTGTGGTGAGCCGAGGTCGCACCATTGCACTCCAGCCTGGGCAACAAGAGTGAAACTCCGTCTCAAAAAAAAAAAAAAAATTCAACTCTCTCTCATAAAAGAGACCCTAGAGAGCTTCCTTACCCTTTCCACCACATTGAGGACACAGCAAGAAGATGGTGCTCTATGAATCAGGAAATGGGTGCTTGTTATACACCAAATCCACAGGCATCTTCAGCCTTTACTTTTCAGCCTCAGAACAGTGAGAAACTTGTTTACAAGCCATCCAGTCTATGGTATTTTTGTTACAGCAGCACAAATGAACTGAGGCAGTCTGGAGACAAGAGCTTAAAAATGAACACAAGGGACACTAAGCCAGTAAGGGTAAATGGTTCCTGTGATGCCAGAATTAAAAGAATAAATATAACTGTAATAAAAGTGTTAAACCTTTAAGATGATATAAATAGAGCACATAAAATTGTTTCTGTGATGTTTTAAAATATTTTGAATATTAAAAAATCAAGAGCTAGGGGAACGGTCACAGTTGAAAACTCCATTATTATTCTGGAAGACAGAAGAAATATACCATAAGAGCATAAATATGAAATCATAGCATAAGTAAAAAGATAAGGGCTGTAAAGGATAGATTCAGAAAGTCAATATGGAAGACTAAGTTTTAAGCTGCAAAAACACACCACATATAAGTTGTATTTGAAGAATACAAGAAAACTTATAGCACAGTGACTCACACCTATAATCCCAGCACTTTGGGAGGCCAAGGCAGGAGGATCATTTGAACTCAGGAGTTTGAGACCAGCCTGGGCAACATAATGAGACTGTTTCTTTAAAAAAAAAAAAAAAGCCAGACGTGGTGGTGTGTGCCTATTGTCGCTACTCAGAAGGCTAAGGCAAGAGAGCACTTGAGTTCGGGAGTTTGAGGCTCCAGTGAGTTATGATCACATACCACTGTACTCCAGACTGAGCAACAGAGTTGGACCATTTCAAGGGGAAAAAACTTCTGGAACTGAAAAGAATTGAGATTTTAGACTCATAGGCAAAATTAATGAAAGAGGACACATACCTAGATATGCTAGTGAAATTCCTGAACTCCAAAGATAAAAGGCATATTTTATAAGTTTCCAGTCAAAGAGAACTGACTACTTACAAAGGTAAGAGGATTCAAATAACATCAAAATTCTCTTCTGCAACACAGGAAACTACTACAGTGCATTGAACATGTAGACTTTAGACAGCTGAGGACAGAGATAAGCATTAACATGAGAAACAGAAAAGGCAAATTTTACTTATTTATGTGTCTGCACACGTAACAAAATTCAAGCAGTTTATCTGAAAACCTCTTAGAGACGATACATTAAAGGGAGACAGGAACCAACATGAAAGAGCTTCCAATGGCCAAAACAGAGCAATTCAAGCAAAAAAATAAGTAGCATAGTATTGTGTTATAACTAAGTCTTAACTATCCACGAGTGTATATGTAAGGAAATGATTAATTGAATAAATCACTACAGTCGATAAATAGAAGCGGATGACAATCCTTATAGAACAATTCCAAAAAGTATACGTACATATTCTCTCTGTTAAACGTTGGAGCTTCTTCGTTCTTTTCCCTTTGAGTGCGGACTGGACTTAGTGACCTCCTTCTGAATAGTAGTATAGAAAGAAGGAAAAGAAGTCACCGTACAATGGAGAAACCTGACAGACACTACCTTGGCCGGATGATCAAAGTTAACCTCGGTAATAAATCGTGTTAATGACCTGCACCTCCTGATATAAGGCAGTTAAAAGAGCGGTAACCACAGCCTCATGATGGGAAAACACTGGACAAAGAAACTGAAGAAAGCTCTGTAAAATACCTAATCATAGACGCCTCAAAACAATGAAAGATTGAGAAACCAGCATAGCCCAGAGAAGATGAAGAAAACAGGGACACTGAAAGTATTTTCTTGGATTCTATCTTGAAACAGAAAAAGACATTAGTGGAAAAACTAGTGAATGCTACAAAAAGTCTGTACTTTAGTTAATAGTAATGTACAAGTGTTAGTTTCTGAGTTACAATAAATAAGGTTCACATTACGAGAAACTGGATGTGCGGTATATTTTCTATAAATCTAAAATTATTCCAAAATAGTTTATTTTTAGAAAACCTATAGAACTGATACTTTTTTAAAACTCTAAGGTTGCTGGATATGAGGACACGTAGAGCATATAAAACCAAGAATTCTTAATATAAGAATTAATAAAATCAAAAAATCAATAAAATCAAAATAATCAAAAATCAAAGGAATACATATAGTGATAAGAAGTGCAAAATACCCAAGAAAAATTATGAAACCTCTAAAACTGGAAATACCTGAGTATCTGAGGCATCATGGCATGTTCTTGATTAAGAATTAATATAAAAAATGATTAATCCTTTCCAATTAGTATATAAATTTAATTCCAAAAGGGTATTTTATATAACTATACAAAATGATAATAAAATTTAGATTTGATAAGTCATATGGAAGAACTGACAATTTTGAAAAGCAAGAAAAGTCAAAGGGGATTTATCCTGAGAAATATGAAAACTTGTGACTTCCAGTAATGGATCTAAGTAACTTGCCTGATAAAAAGATGAAACTTAAGTTAAATAGATCATTAGTTGTTTATTCAGCCAAAAAATTACCTAACTAATGAGTCAATTCAAAAAATATTTGTAGAGTGCACACTAAGTGCCAGGTCCTGTAATACGATAGAGGACAAGACAGGCTAAGTCTGTCTTCAGGGAATGCTCATTTTAGTAGATGAGAAAGAAAATAAATATAAAGACAGTCACACATGGCTTATCTGTGGGGATACGTTCTGAGAAATGTGTCACTAGGCGATTTATCATTGTGTGAACATCATAGTGTATTTACACAAACCTGAATGGTCTAGCCTCCTACACCCCTAGGCTATGTGGTATAGTCCATTGCTCCTGGGCTACAAACCCATATGGTATATGACTACTCAATACTATAGGCAATTATAACACAATGATAAGTATTTGTATATTTAAACATATTTAAACATAGAAAAAATCCAGTAAAAATATGCTATGAAAGATGGAAGAAAATGATGTGTCTGTACAGGACACTTGTAAATAAAGCTTGCAGCACCAGAAGTTGCTCTGGGTAAGTCAGTGAGAATAGTAAGTAAATGTCAAGGCCTGGGACATTACCGTACTCTAAGCTTTATAATCATTGTGCATTTCAGCTACAGTAAATTTATTTTTGGAAATTCTTCAATAATTAGCTAACTGTAAATTTCTACTCTCTACTTTTTAATGTTTTTAACTTTTGGCTCTTGTAATAACACTTAGCTTAAACCACATTATACAAGTACACAAATATGTTTTTGTATTCTTATTTTATAATCCTTTATCTTTTTTAAAAAATTATTTTTTACTTTTTATATATTTGTGTTTAAAAACTAAGACATAAACATACATATTAGCCTAGGACTACATGGGCAAAGATTATCAGTACTGCTGTCTTCTACCTCCACATCTTTTGCTTTGGAAGAGGGGGATTGGTGAAGTAGGGGAAGCAGGATCAAATTTTATTAAGAACTTGAAGTTTGATTTAAGGCGGTTCTTTCAATGCAAGAACTACGAGATTAGATGTGGATAAGGATCATGACGTGATAATTTAGCATTTGTGGAAACAGAGATGAGGATTTTGAGGCAAGAAGTGTGAAGAGTCGGGTTAATGTTTACTGTTGAAGAGTTAATGGGTCTTTGGGGAAATTCTTGTAATTAATAAAGTTATTTGCTGCGCAAGAGTCACCTGATAAAACTATGTTCATGAAAACAATAAGGCATTAAAGTCATGTTAACATAGTAAGCTGTGGGGGGTGGATGGTTTTCGTTTTCAGTGTTCAAGGTACATGTTGAGGCTGGGTTGGCGCTCAGCAATATGAAGTAAATTACATTGATGGGAGGCGTTTCAGTGGAGTGATGGGCAGGAAGCCAACTGGAGTGGATTCTAGAGAGAATGGGGTAAAGAGGTGTTGGCTGTGAAAACAGACAATTATTTCTAGGAGTTTTGCTCTAAAGAAATGATAGCTACAGGGGGATTTGCAGTCCAAGTGGCTTGTTTCGTTTTAATACGAGAGATATTATAGCATGTTTATCAGCTAGTAGAAATAATCCATTAGAGAAGAAAAAATGAACGACAAAAATGTACAAGAAAAAATTCCTTGAGTAGGCAAGAAGGAATAGGATTAAGACACAGTTAAAGTTTAGGAACAGATTAACTATTAAATAGATTTTTCTGGGTACAATTGTCTATTCACTGGAAAACTTCAAAGTGACACACCTGTTCTACATCTTATGCAAAAATTGATTTAAAAATCTGATTGTGCAAAAAAACTAAAATAGTGTATACTTTTTCTGTTAATATAACCTTGGGGGTTGTCTTAGTTCATTTTCTGTTGCTATCCCAGAATAGCAGAGACTGGGTAGTTTATAAAGAAACTCAGTTTGTTTAGCTTATGGTTCTCAAGGTTGCAAAATCCAATTTGCTGACATCTGCTCAGCTTCCAGTGGGGGCCTTTCTGCTGCTTCAGAACATATCAGCATATATCAAGTGGCAAGAGGGCAAAAGCCTGCATTATCAACTCAGATTATTCTCCCTCTTTTTTATAAAGCCACCAGTCCCATCACGAGGACTCCATCCTGACATCCTTATCTTACTCTAATTACCACCCAAAGGTCCCACTTCTGATCCACATGAGTTTGGGGATTATGTTTCCAGCACATAAAATTTGGGGACACATTCAAAGCCTAGCACGGGTTGAGGTGAAAAGAGAGAGTAATTTTTAAGCAAGAAAGGAAATATAAAAGGCATCTTAAAAATAATAGGTTTTTACCTCAAAAAATAAAATCTGTCATATGGCGAAAGAAAGTTTGGCTTAGCAAAGCCAAAACCAAAAGATAGATTAGGGAAAGCACCTTTGGAAAACATGACAAGCAAAAGGTTCATAGCATGACTATACCAGGAAATCCTTCATATTAGTAAAGGTATATAAGAAAATCTAGTGAAACCTGACCTAATATAAAAGAAAATGTACAAAAGAGAAATACAAATGCCTAATAAATGTATGAAAACATGTCTAATCTCACCAAAGTTCCTTGAACACAAATTAAAACAAGAATGACTCATTGTTATTGGCCTATTTGCAACAGTTAAAAGGATTGATTACAACCAATGCTGTTTAGGGTACAGGAAAATGGACTGTTTCGTTTACTGTCTGTGTTAGGGTGAATTGCTCTTTTCATTTTGTAAATCAATCAGGGAGTCTCTATTAATATTAAATAGGTACATACAATTTGATTCAACAATTTTAGTTACTTATGTACAGGCAAAAACATTTACCTACAGTAGTGTTTTATTGAAACATTGTTAATAGCAAAAAAAACTGGAAAAAAAACGTGAATGCCGTTAACGAAAACGTGCTAAAATAAATTGCACCGGATGCAGAATACAGAACATTGTTTTGCAACTACATAAAAGAATGCACTAGTTTTGCATGTAATGACCTGTGAAATGTCCATGATACATCCTTAACAGCTTTATTGATATATAATTTACATAACATAAAATCCACTCCTCTAAAGTATATAGTTCAGTGGTTTTTAGTGTATTCACAGACTTGTGTGCTGCTCTCAGACTATTTTCATCACCCCAAGAACAAGCCCTGTATTCATTAGCAGAAACTTCACTTTCTCAGTCTTCCACACCACCAAGCCCCAGGCAAGCATCAGTCTACTTTCTGTCTCTCATGTGTCCCAGTCCATTCTACTGTAACAAAATACCTTGGACCAGTGGCTTATAAACAACAGGAATTTATTTCTCATGGCTTTTTAGGACAGAAAGTCTGAGACAAAGATATTGGCAAATTTGGTGTCTGGTGAGGGTACACTTCCTAGTTCATAAATGGTCTTTGCCTTGCATCCTCTCCCGGTAAAAGAGGCAAGGTAGCTCTCGGGGGCCTCTCTTATAGAGGCTCTAATCCCATTCATGACGGCTCTAATCACCTCTCCAAATCTCCACTTCAAATTGGGGATTAGATTTCAACATCTGAATTCTGGGGAAGGCAAACACCCAGTCTACAACATGTGGGCTTGCTAATTCTGGACATCTTATATAAATGGAATTATATGTATTCTTTTGTGGCTGGCTTCTTTTACTTCATAGAATGTCTTCAAGGCTCACTAATGTAGCATGTTTCCGTACTTGGTTCCTTTATATTGACAAATAATATTTCATTGTATGCATATTCTACATTTAAAAAAATCCATTCATCAGCTGATGAGAAATTACGTTGTTAATACTTTTTGGCAATTACAAATAGTGCTGCCGTGAACATTTGTGTATAAATTTGTATGTGGACATTTGTTTCCATTTTTCTTGGGTATATACTAGGAGTAGAGTCAGTGAGTCATATCACAAGTCTATTTTCACATGTTAAAGAACTGTCACACTGATTTCCAAAGTGGCTTCATCATGATACCTTTTTAAAAGGAATCAAGCAAGCTACTGTATAAGTATTCAAACCCTATTTTTGTTTAAATATTTTTAAAACCACATGAGCGTGTGGGTTTATGCATATATCTGTCAATCTACCAAAGCTTGGGAAAGCATAGATTATTCTACCATATTGTTAATATAAATTCTATCAAGGGATGAGAGATATCTAGTTGAATTTTTACGATGGACATATATTACTATTAAATAAAGTATGTGGGAGGCCACTGTTTTGGACTAGCTTTCTGCACTAGCTTTCTGCACTAGGTCTCAGAAGACCAGACCAAACCAGAAGTCTTGCACTTAGGGCTACATGAGCATACCAAACTTTGAAACAGGCCGGTTTCAAAACAAAAATAGAAAATTTCTAGTTAATCCATCAGCAAAAGAAAAAGATTCCACTTTAGCCTTGTAAGAAAAGTAACTTTGAAATAACCGATTCATTTTTTGTTCTGTTTCTGCTTTTCCCCCCAGAATTTTCCTCCCTATAAAGCCAGCCTCTTCTGCGCAACTCAACTCAATGTTTTATTCATTCTATTTTATAGAATGTGTTGCCCGATTCTAGAACCACTAAAAAAGCCAATTTGATCTTTACATTTGTTATAATCTTGTCTTCTGACATTACTTCTGCAATGAAATAGAAACTCATCTTTTTGAGGGAGAAAAACATCTTTAAAAATTACCTAAATACAGATTGATGAAAGTCATATTGTTGTAATCTAAGAGATTTGTGTATAGGGCACGCATGTGTGTAGTTTTGTGATAGGCTTCTACCGTCTTATAGCAGATAGGTGATAGAGTTTGGCTCTGTGTCTCCACCCAAATCTCCTACTGGATTGTAATCTTCGGTGTTGGAGGAGGGACCTGGTGGGAGGTGACGGAATCATGGGGGTGGACCTCCCCCCACTGTTCTCGTGATAGAGTTCTCACAAGATCTGGTTGTTTGAAAGAGTGTAGTACCTCTGTGCTTTCTCTCTGTCTTTTGCTCTCCCCATCTTTCTGTCCTGCTCTGGCCATGTAAGATGTGTCTGCTTCCCCTTCACCTTCCACATGACTGAAACTTTGCTGAGGCCTCTCCAGAAGCAGAAGCCTGAAAGGCCTGCATAACCATGAGTCAGTTAAACCTCTTTTCTTCATAAATTACCCAGTCTTGGGTATGTCTTTATAGAAGTGTGAGAGTGAACTAATTCAATAGGTTTACGTTAGATTATACTAGGTAGTGATATGTTTTGGATCTGTGTCCCCACCCAAATCTCATGTTGAATTTTAATCCTCATTGTTAGAGCCTAAGAGGAGGCAACTGAATCATGCGGGCAGACTTCTCATGAATGATTCAGCACCATCCCCTCAGTGTTGTTCTTGTGATAGTGAGTACATGAGTTATCACGAGATCTGGTCGTCTTAAAAGTGTGTAGCATCTTCTCCCTCTTTCTCTTGGTCCTGATCCTGCCTTGTAAGATGCCTGCTCCCACTTTGCCTTCTGCCATGAGTAAAAAGATCGTGAGGCCTCCCCAGAAGCTGAGTAGATGCCTCCATGCTTCCTGTAAACCTGTGGAAGCATGAGCCAATGAAACCTCTTTTCTGTATAAATTACCCAGTCTCGGGTATTTCTTTACAGCAACGAGAGAACGAACTAATACAGGTAGGAACTGCTTATTGATTATGGGTTCAGTCAGCAATAGCCTACGAAACACCTGTTGCATCCTGTGTCAGACATGTGCACCACCTCTGATCTATCTGGCCCTGCTTGACCCTGGAGCTCTGGTCTCTTGTCCCAGACTCTCAGATTCTGCTACAGGAACTGACTCTGAAGAGGCTCCAACTCATTTTAAGTGGCACAATTGGTGAGCAGTTTGCAGTGAGCAATTCCCCACATTGAGATATCGCTGTTGGACCCAAAGGTGAAGGTCTCCAGGACCTGTTCAGTTCTTGCAAATGGGAAACCAGGAGTATGAAGTAGTTTACATTTTATAAGGTATAAATTTAAAATTAATTGGTCAATGGAAGACAGGAGCCAGCAGATAAATCTTCTCCTTTACTTCTCCCCAGGGTGGACTATCCTGTGATGTAGCAATTCAAATGGCCGCTTAGGTGATGCTTTCCCAAAAAGAAGGAACTGATTGATCACTGTCTCTGAAAACAGCATTGTATTGTCTTTCTGTCTCCTTCCCTGCTTCCCTGGAAAGTAGGTACGAATAAGCTTTTGCCTCAGGCTTGGCTTTCTGGGAATCTCCAGGCTAAATTCTTTCCTTCTTTCCTGTGTTTTTTTCAGAAACTAATCTAAAACAAATAGAGCTCAGGATTTGCGGGGGGTCTAGCCACAAGGACACATTCAGCTAGAAGTTAAACTGGATCCGACTAAGACATGTGCTGTATGACAATGTTTCAGTCAAGTAAGAACCATGTTTACAATGAGGTCCCATAAGATTATTATGCTGTATTTTTCTGTTACCTTTTCTAAGTTTAGATATGGTTAGACTCAAACATACTTTTCATTGTGTTCCGGTTGCCTGTAGGTTCAGTACAGTAACCTAGTATACGGGTTTGTGCCTAGGATAGTGGGCTATACCACGCAGCCTAGGTGTGTATTAGGCTGTACCATCTACGTTTGCACAATGGTGAAATTGCCTAATGACACATTTCTTAGAATGTATGTTTTTCTTTCAGCTTATTTTAAGTTCCGGGGTGCATGTAACTGCAGGGTGAGTTTTGCTACAGAGGTAAACATGTGCCACGGCAGTTTGCTGCACAGATCAACCTGTCAGCTTGGTATTAAACCCAGCGTCCGTTAGCTTTTCTTCACAATGCTTTCCCTCCCCATGCATCCGCCCGACACCTGGCCAGGACAATCTCCTGCGTCCTTAAGTGACACATGGCTGCAGTTGCACTGAGACAGCTCAGACTCTCTCTCTCTCTACTGGGTCTTTCTCTCCCTGTGATTTCTCTTCCTCTCTGCCGAGAAAAGCAACTAACCAGGTTTGTTCAGAGCCAGTGATGTAGTAACAGAGTGAGTGAAAGTCAAGTTTTCTGAAGGCTTAGCCTTGAAGACATATGACACTGCTTCTGTTGTATTCTATTTGTCAAAACAAGCCATGAGGCCAGGCCAGATTCAAGGTTGGAGAAAACAGACTTCACCCCCCGATGTGAGGGGCATCAGTCACATTGCAAAAGGGCTTGGACACCAAGAAGCAAATTAGTTAAGGGCTATGAATAAAATAATCTAACCCAAAGTCCCTTTTACAAAATCAGTATCATGTATCTCTCCTTAATAATCTAAGTCATCCCCCAAGTGATTATGCAGAGTGTGTGGAACACATAGAGCCAGGTAAGAGAATCAGAGAAAGAATAACCTGCTACGATGGTTGGATTCCTCAAATCAGTCCTGGCAACAGATGGGACTGGAGCTATCACAACCGTGTAACTCACAGCTGGATCATTACTGTGCATCTTCAGGGCTGATCTCAAGGAGATTTAACAAAGCAGCCAATATTATTTTTTAAATGTTTTCAAATTTCTTAAAACGGATGATTGCAGTGAAAACCAAAGGAGGCCTCAAAGTAGGCTGAGGGCTGAAGTCTGCGAGGAAGCACTCGATTGACAGTTGAGTAGATGAAGTGGTTGGAAGGGAACAAAGCTCTCTGCTATCATCCCAGTCATCGATCGCCTGCAGTGCTTACGGGTAAGCCCAACCTCAAGTGTGTAGAGTTTTCCACTGCAAACAAATTACTAGAATGAGACTTTAAACCACTTTTTCGTATGGCCAACCGGAGCGGCTGGTAAGACTGAGACATCGAATATTTATTGATGATTGAATGGAGATGTCTCTTTCTCCAGAGGCTGTAAACACAAGCTGAACTCCAGGCCCCATCACCCCTCAGCCAGCTCAACTTGCACCATCAGAGGCAATGGTCCCACCATGTCACTAAGAATTATCAAGCTGCAGAAAGTGTGGGTAAGAAATGAAAGCAACCTGACTTCTATAAGGAAGTGCCAATACAAAAGAAACAGGAAACGGAAGGCCAGCTCTGTATTTCGCCAGTTCTAATCCATCAGCTGTGTTTGCCTCATAGAAAGGAAGAATGAAGCATCAAATATACTGGAAATATCTGTAATCTATTTTCAGGGAGATAGACAATAGCAGCAGTTGCGAAACAAGAGATCAGGACAAATTCTTTGACAAAATAAATGCTCATTGGAATCACGAGCAGTAGAATTAATGTTTCAAAAACGGATTAATGAAACAGAAAACAGACTACATATACAAGCTGCAAAAGAAAATAATAAAAAATGACAATTCAAGATAGGATAGCAAAATTACAGAAGACAGACCATGAAGAAGCAACCCAAGATTAATCAGATTTCCTAAAGAAGGATATGAAACAAAAGGTAGAAATTAATCAAGAGTGTAATTGAAGAAAACTTTCCAGAACTTAAGAAAAGCTTAAAAACTAAAAATTGATATTTAGTTTCCAGAAGAAAAATAATGAGACTCCAACATCAGAATACATTCTAATGACTTTTTTTTTTTTGAGACAGAGTTTTACTCTTATTACCCAGGCTGGAGCGCAATGGCGCGATCTCAGCTCACCGCAACCTCCGCCTCCTGGGTTCAGGCAATTCTCCTGCCTCAGCCTCCTGAGTAGCTGGGATTACAGGCACACGCCACCGGGCCCAGCTAATTTTTTGTATTTTTAGTAGAGACGGGGTTTCACCATGGTGACCAGGATGGTCTCGATCTCTTGACCTCGTGATCCACCCGCCTCGGCCTCCCAAAGTGCTGGGATTATAGGCATGAGCCACCGCGCCTGACCTTAAACATCAAGTGAAAAAAATCTTCATATTTGAACTAAAAGGAAGAAAAAAATACATGGTTGCAAAAGTAATTTTTTTTAAAGGGCACCTTAAGATGTATAAATGGCTGGAAGAACCAGATTTGACATTACTGATTTCTTAGGGGAGAGAGTGACACACAGTTCTATAGAAATAAAAATCATGAATCATATTAAAGAGTGGCAGAAAGACATTTATTTGTAAAGTCTCCAATGGGAGACTTCCATTCTAAATCTTTTCTTTGAGCTATTTTTAAATATACAATAAGTTACTGTTAACTATAATCACCCTACTGTGCTACTAGAACTTACTCCTTCTAACTGTATTTTTGTTTCCATTAAGCTTCCTTCATTGTCCCGTCCCCTTTAACCTCACCAGCCTCTGGTACATATCAGAACGGTAACTGCCATCCTATTCTCTACCTGTGTAAGGTCAGCTGTTGTAACTCCCACACGAGTCAGAACATGCAAATTTGTCTCTCTTGCCTAGTGTATTTCAGTTAACATAATGTATTCCAGGCTTATCCATGTTACTGCAAATAACAGGAGTTTAGTTTTTTAATGGCTGAATAGTATTCCATTGTGTGTATATGCTACGTTTTCTTTCTTCATTCACTTGTTGATGTACACTTAGGTTTATTCCATACCTTGGCTATTGTGAATAGTCAACTTTCCCATGAATAGGGGAATGCAGACATCTCTTTGACATACCGTGGGAATTGCTGTATCATATGTTAGTTCTGTATTTAGTGTTTTGAGGAATTTCTATACTGTTTTCCATAATGGCTATGCTAGTTTACATTCCCACCAATGGTGGATGAGAGTTCCATTTTCTCCCCATCCTCACCAGCATTTGTTATTTTTTGTCTATTTGATAATAGCTATATTAACTGAGGTAAGATGATAAGTCACTCTGGTCTTGATTTGAATTTCTCTAATAATGATGTTGAAGATTTTTTCATGTATCTGTTGGCTATCTGTATGTCCTCCTTTGAGAAACGTCTATTCAGATCATTTGCCCATTTTAAAAATCAGATTATTTTGCTATTTAGTTGTTTGAGTCCCTTAAATTTTAAATTAAAACTGTATGCTCTGATAAGCCTAATTTTATTTAAAATTACTTATACACAAAATACCAACTATGTAAATGTAATACTAAACTTTCTATACAGAATCTCAAATCTTCCCAAAGTTAAATATGCATATGCCAGGGGAAATAGTCACATGTAGCTCCTTGAAGTTGTAGACGACTGTAGATTTGGGCCACAGATAGCCTAGACTATATACATCAGAAGGTTCCTCTCACTCTCTTTTCTGTCATACTGAGCCTTTTTTTAAAGTCACTATATCATGAGCTTCAGAACTTGTAAACAGGAAGCCCTTGTTCAAGTGTACAGCTCATACATATTATCTGCTTTCTTACCTGCTCAGAATAGTCTCCAATTCGCCTCTTGGACTTAATTTGATTTTTCATTGCTTTGGCTCTGAGATACATAGTTATGTGTATTTTTCAGTTGAACTGTAAAGACATTTGAACTCGATATCATAAAATGTATACATTTTCTTCCTTAAAATTCATATGGGTATGTAATAAGTATATATGTTTATGGGGTACTTGAGAGATTTTGGTACAGGCATTCATTATATAACTACATAAGAAAAGTTGGATATGCACCCCCTTAAGCATTTATCGGTTGTGTTACAAACCAGTTACACTCTTTTAGTTATTTTTAAATGCACAATTAAATTACTACTGACTATTGTCACCCTGTTGTGCTATCAAATACTTGGCCTTATTCAATCCCATTTTTTCTGTACCCATTAACCATTCCCACCTTCCCTGTTGCACCTCCACTATCCTTTCCAGCTTCTGGAAAATCGTCTTTCTATCCTCTATGTCCATGAGTTCGGTTGTTTTGATTTTTAGATCTCACAAATAAGGGAGGACATGTGATATTTGTCTTTCTGTGCCTGGCTTATTTCACTTACGTAACGATCCCCACTTCCATCCACATTGTTAAAAATGATAGGATCGCCTCCTTTTTTAAATGGCTGAGAAGTCCTCCATTGTGTAATATACCATATTTTCTTTATCCACTTCTCTGATGATAGATACTTAGATTGCTTCCAAATCTCGGCTGTTGCAAACACTGTTGCAGCAAAGAGGGGACTGCAGATATCTGATATACTGACTTTCTTCCTTTTGGCTATAAACTGAACAGTGGGATTGCGGGATTAGACGGCAAATGTGTTTTTAGGTTTTTGAGGAACATCTAAGCTCGTCTCCATAGTGGTTGTACTAATTTACATCCCCTCAACAGTGTGTGAGTGTTCCCTTTTTTCCACATCGTCATCAGCTTTTGTTGTTTTCTGTCTTTTGGATATAAGTCATAATAACTGGGGTGAGCTGATTTCTCATTGTAGTTTTGATTTGGATTTCTCTGATCAATGCTGTTAGGCACTTTTTAATATGCCTGTTTACTCTCTGAATGTCTTTTGAGAAATTTCTATTCAAACGTTTTGCCCATTTTTTAATTGAATTGTTAAATTTTTTTCCTATATTTTTTGAACTCTTTACATATTCTGGTTATTTATCCCTTGTCAGGTGGGTAGATTGCAAATATTTTTTCCCATTCTGTAGGTTATTGCTTCACTTTGTTGATTGTGTCCTTTGCTATGCAGAAGCTTTTTAACTTTATGTGATCCCATTTGCCCATTTTTTGTTTGTTTGCCTGTACTTGTTGGGTATTACTCAAAAATTTTTGCCTGGCTCAATGTCCCAGAGAGCTTCTGTAATGTCTTCTTGTAGTACTTTCATCGATTGAGATCTTATTTTAAGTATTTAATCAATTCTTACTTGATTTTTGTTTAAGGTAAGAGATAGGGATCAAGTTTCATTTTTCTGCATATGAATATCCAGTTTTCCCAGCACCATTTATTAAAGAAATTGTCTTTTCCCCAGTATGTATTCTTGGCATCTTTGTCAAAAATGAGTTCACTGTAGGTGTGTGGATTTATTTCTGGCTTATCTCTTCTGTTCCATTGGTCTATATATGTGTTTTTATGCCAGGACCATGCTGATTTTGTTACAATGGCTCTATAGTGTAATTTAAAGTCAGGTAATGTGATTCTTCTAGTTTTGTTCCTTTTTTGTTGTTGTTGTTGTTGTTTTGTTGGGTTTTTTTTTGTTTTTTTGTTTTTGCTTAGGGCAACGTTGGCTATTTTCGGTCTTCTGTGGTTTCATATAAATTTTAAGACTTTTTTCTATTTCTGTAAAGAATGTCATTTGTATTTTGATAGGGATTGCATTGAATCTGCAGATTGCTTTGGGTAATGTTTAACATATTGATTCTCCCAATCCATGAGAATGTAATAACTTGTCTCTTTTGTGTGTCCTCTTCAGTTTCTTTCCTCATTGTTTCATAGTTTTCATGTAGAAATCTTTCACTTCTTTGATTAAGTTAATCCTAGGTATTTAATTTTATATGTGGCTATTGTAAATGAGATTACTTTTTAAATTTTTTTTAGATTGTTCATTATTAGCATATAGAAATCCTACTGATTTAATTTAATTTTTTTGGTGTTGATTGTGTATCCTGAAACCTTTCTAAATTTGTTTATCAGTTCTAATCATTTCTGGTGGAGTCTTTAGGTTTATACAAATATAAGATGATATCATCTGCAAACAAGCACTTACAGCTATAAATATCCTTCTTATTAGTGCTTTAACTATATTCCTTAGGTTTTGGTATGTTGTGTTTCCATTATTAATTGTTTTAAAAAGTTTTTCAATTTCCTTCTTAATTTCCTCATTCACCCACTAGTCATTCAAGAGCATATAGTTTAATTTCTGTGTGTTTGTATAGTTTCCAAATTTTCTCTTGTTATTGATCCCTACTTTTATTCCATGTGGTCAGAGAAAGTGCTCAAGATTATTTCAGTTTTTTTAGAATGTCTTAAGACTGGTCTTGTGACCTAACATAAGTCTATCCTTGGGAATAATCCATATGCTGAAGAGAAGAATGTGTATTCTGCAGCCATTGAATGAAACGTTGTGTAAATATTTATTAGGTCTATTTGCTCTATAGTGCAAATTAAGTCTGATGTTTCTTTGTTGGTTTATCTGTCTGGGAGGTTAGCCCATTGCTGAAAGTAGTGCAGTGAAGTAGCATGCCTAGTATTATATTGGGGCCTATCACTCTCTTTAGCTTTAATATTTGCTTTATATATTTGGGTGCTTCAGTGTTGGGTGCATGTATATTTACAATTGCTATATTTTCTTACTGAATTGACTTCTTTCTCTGTTCTTACAATATTTTTATTGAAATCTATTTTGTCTAATATCACTGTAGCTATTCCTGCTCTTTTTGGTTTTCATTGTCATGAAATATCTTTTTTCATCCATTTATTTTCAGTCCATTCATGTCTTTATAGGTGAAGTATGTTTCTTACAGGCAAAAAATCATTTGGGTCTTGTTTTTTTTAATTCGTTCAGCCATTCTATGTCTTATTATTAGAGAGTTTAGTACATTTACATGCAATGTTATTATTGATAAGTAGGGACTATCTCTTGCCACTTTAAAAATTTGTGTTCTGGTTGCTTTGTGATCTTTTATTTCCTTTCTTCCTATCTTCCTTTTAGTGAAGGTGATTTTCTCTGGTGATATGATTTAATTTCTTGCTTTTTATTTTATTATTTTATTTTTTTAAATTGTACTTTAGGTTCTGGGGTACATGTGCTGATCATGCAGGATTGTTGCATAGGTACATACATGGCAGTGTGATTTGTTGCTTCCATCCCCCATCACCTATATCTGGCATTTCTCCCCATGTTATCCCTCCCCAACCTCACAACCCCACTGCTGTCCCTCCTCTGGCCCCCCAACAGACCCCAGTGTGTGATGCTCACCTCCCTGTGTCCATGTGTTCTCATTGTTCAATATCTACCTATGAGTGAGAACATGTGGTGTTTGATTTTCTGTTCTTGTGTCAGTTTGCTGAAAATGGTGGTTCTGGATTCATCCATGTGCCTACAAAGGACACAAACTCATCGTTTTTTATGGCTGCATAGTATTCCATGATGTATATGTACCACATTTTCCTTGTCCACTCTGTCATCAATGGACATTTAAGTTGGTTCCAAGTCTTTGCTATTGCAAACAATGCTGCAATGGACATACATGTGCAAGTGCCTTTATAATAAAACAAGTTATAATCCAGTAATGGGATTGCTGGGTCAAATAGAATTTCTATTTCTAGATCCTTGAGGAATCACCACACTGTTTTCCACAATGGTTGAACTAATTTACACTCCCACCAACAGCATAAAAGTGTTCCTATTTCTCCACATCCTCTCCAGTGTCTGTTGCCTCCAGATTTTTTAACAATCACTTTTCTAACTGGCGTGAGGTGGTATCTCAATGTAGTTTTGATTTGCATTTCTCTAATGGCCAGTGATGATGAGCATTTTTTCATATGTTTGTTGGCCTCATATATGTCTTCTTTTGAAAAGTGTCTGTTCATATCCTTTGCCCACTTTTGCATGGGTTTGTTTTTGTCTTGTAAATCTGTTTAGTTCTTTGTGGATTCTGGATATTAGCCTTTGTCAGATGGGTAGATTGCAAAAATTTTTTCCCATTCTGTTGGTTGCTGGTTCACTCTAATGATTGTTGCTTTTGCTGTACAGAAGCTCTGGAGTTTAATTAAATCCCATTAGTTTTTGTTGCCAATGCTTTTGGTGTTTTAGTCATGATGTCCTTGCCTACTCCTATGTCCTGAATGGTTTTTGCCCGGGTTTTCTTCTAGGGATTTTATGGTGTTAGGTCTTATGTTTAAATCTTTAATCCATCTGGAGTTTATTTTAGTGTATGGTGTCAGGAAGGGGTCCAGATTCTGCTTTCTGCACATGGCTAGCCAGTTTTCACACCACCATTTATTAAACAGGGAATCTTTTCTCCATTGCTTGTTTTTCTCAGGTTTGTCAAAGATCAGATGGTTGTAGATGTGTGGCATTGCCTCTGAGGCCTCTATTCTGTTCCACTGGTCTGTATCTCTGTTTTGGTACTAGTACCATGCTGTTTTGATTACTGTAGCCTTGTAGTAAAATTTGAAGTCAGCGTGATGCCTCTGGCTTTGTTCTTTTTGCTTAGGGTTGTCTTGGCTATGGAGGCTCTCTTTTGGTTCCACATGAAGCTCAATGTGTTGTTTTTTTCAGTTCTGTGAAGAAGGTCATTGGTAGCTTGATGGGGATACCATTGAATCTACAAATTACTTGGAGCAGTATGGCCATTTTCATGATATTGATTCTTCATATCCATGAGCATAGAATGTTTCTCCATCCATTTGAGTCCTCACTTATTTCCTTGAGCAGTGGTTTGTAGTTCTTGAAGAGATCCTTTACATCCTTTGTTAGTTGTATTCCTAGGTATTTTATTCTCTTTGTAGCAATTGTGAATGGCAGTTCGCTCATGTTTTGGCTCTCTTTAAGTCTGTTATTGGTGTGTAGACATGCTTGTGATTTCTGCACATTGATTGTGTATCCTGAGACTTTGCCGAAGTTGATTACCAGTTTCAGGAGATTTTGGGCTGTGATGATGGGGTCTTCTAGATATACAATCATGTTGTCTGCAAATAGAGACAATGACTTCCTCCCTTCCTAATTGAATGCCGTTTATTTCTTTGTCTTGCCTGATTGCTCTGGCTAGAACTTCCAATACTATATTGAATAGGAGTGGTGAGAGAGGCCATCCTTGTCTAATGCCAGATTTCAAAGGCAATGCTTCCAGTTTCTGCCCACTCAGTATGATATTGGCTGTAGATTTGTTGTAAATAGCTTTTATTATTTTGAGATACATTCCTTCAATACCTAGTTTATTGAGAATTTTTAGTGTAAAGAGCTGTTGAGTTTTGTTGAAGGCCTTCTCTGCATCTATTGAGATAATCATGTGGTTTTTGTCTTTGGTTCTGTTTATGTAGTGAATTACATTTATAGACTTGTGAATGTTGAACCAGCCTTGCATTCCCGGGATGAATCCTACTTGATCGTGATGGATAAGCTTTTTGATGTGCTGTTACAATCGGTTTACCAGTATGTTATTGAAGATTTTTGCATCTATGTTCATCATGGATGTTGGTCTCAAGTTTTCTTTTTTTGTTGAGTCTCTGCCAGGTTTTAGTATCAGGATGATTTTGGTCTCATAAAATGATTTGGGAAGGATTTCCTCTGTTTTGTATTGTTTGGAAAAGTTTCCAAAGAACTGGTACCAGCTCCTCTTTGTACCTCTGGTAGAATTCGGCTGTGAACCCATCTGGACCTGGCCTTTTTTTGTGTGGTAGGCTCTTAATTGCTGCCTCAACCTCACACATTATTGGTCTATTCAAGTTTTCCACTTTTTCCTGGTTTAGGCTTGAGAGGTTGCAAGGGTCCAAGAATTTATCCATTTCTTCCAGGTTTACTGGTTAATGTACATAGAGTTGTTTGTAGTAATCTCTGATGGCAGTTTGCATTTCTGTGGAATCTCTGGTGATCTCCCCTTTATCGTTTTTTATTGCATCTATTTGATTCTTCTCCCTTTTCTTTTTTTTATTAATCTTGCTGGTGTTCTATTTTGTTGATCTTTTCGAAAAAACCAGCTCCTGGATTAATTGATTTTTTTAAAGGGTTTTTTGTGTCTCTATCTCCTTCAGTTCTGCTCTGATCTTAGTTATTTCTTGTCTTCTGCTAGCCTTTGAGGTTTTTTTTTTTTTTAATCTTGCTCCTCTAGCTCTTTCAATGTTGATGAAGGGTGTCGATTTTAGATCTTTCCTAGCTTCTCATGTGGGCACTTATTGCTATAAACTTTCTTCTAGACACTGCTTTAAATGTGTCCCAGAGATTCTGGTATGTTGTGTCTTCATTCTCATTGGTTTTGAAGAACATCTTGATTTCTGCCTTCATTTCATTCTTTCTCTAGTGTACATTCAGGAGCCAGTTGTTCAGTTTCCATGAAGTTGTGTGATTCTGATTTAGTTTCTTAATCCTGAGTTCTAATTTGATTGCCCTGTGGTCTGAGAGACTGTTAAGATTTCTGTTCTTTTGCATTTGCTGAGGAGTGATTTACTTCCAATTATGTGGTCAATTTTAGAGTAGGTGCAATGTGGTGCTGAGAATTATGTATATTCTGTGGGTTGGGGGATGAAGGTTTCTGTAGATGTCTATTAGGTCCACTTGGTCCATATCTCGGTTCAAGTCCTGGATATCCTTGTTAATTTTCTGTCTCATTGATCCATCTAATATTGACAGTGGAGTGTTAAAGTCTCCCACTATTATTGTGTGGGAGTCTAATTCTCTTTGTAGGTCATTAAGAGCCTGCTGTATGTATCTGGGTGCTCCTGCATTGGGTGCATATATATTTAGGATCGTTAGCTCTTCTTTTTGCATTGATCCTTTTACCATTATGTAATGCCCTTCTTTGTCTCTTTTGATCTTTGTTGGTTTAAAGTCCATTTTATCAGAGACTAGAATTGCAACTCCTGCTTTTTTTTGCTCTCCATTTGCTTGATATATCTTCATCCATCCCTTTATTTTGAGCCTATGTGCCTGTCTCCTGTTTCTTCATCCCTTTATCATGAGCCTTGCACATGATCTGGTTTTCCTGGATACCGCACACTGATGTGTTTTGACTTTTTATGCAATTTGCTAGTCTGTGTTTTTTGACTGGGGCCTTTAGCCCACTTATATTTAAGATTAATATTGTTATGTGTGAATTTGATCCTGCCATTTTAATGTTAGCTGGATGTTTTGCCCCATTAGTTGATGCATTTTCTTCATTGTATCAATGGTCTTTACCATTTGGTACATTTGGGGTGGCTGGTACTGGTTGTTCCTTTCCTTGTTTAGTGCTTCTTTCAGGAACTCTTATAAGGCAGGCCTGATGGTGACAAAATCTTTCAGCAATTGCTTGTCTGTAGAGGATTTTCTTTCTCCTTTGCTTATGAAGCTCAGTTTGGCTGGATATGAAATTCTAGGTAGAAAGTTCTTTTCCTTAAGGATGTTGCATATTGGCCCCTACTCCCTTCTGGGATGTCGGGTTTCTGCAGAGAGATCCACTGTGAGTCTCATGGGTTTCCCTTTGTGGATAACCTGACCTTTCTCTCTGGCTGCCTTTAGTATTTTTTTCCTTCATTTCAACCCTGGTGAATCTGACAGTTAGGTGTCTTGGTGTTGCTCTTCTTGAGGAATATCTTTGTGGTGGTCTCTGTATTTCCACCTTGAATGGTGGCCTGCCTTTCTAGGTGGGGGAAGTTCTCCTGGGTAATATCCTGAAGAGTGTTTTCCGTTTGGATTCATTCTCTCTGTCACATTCAGGTACACCTATCAAATGTAGATTAGGTCTTTTCACATAATCCCATATTATTTGGAGGCTTTGTTCATTTCTTTTCACTCTATTTTCTCTAATCTTGCCTTCTCATTTTATTTCATTGAGTTGATCTTCAATCTCTGATATCCTTTCTTCTGCTTGGTTGATTCAGCTATTAAAACTTGTGTATGCTTCTCGAGGTTCTCATGCTGTGTTTTTCAGCTCCATCAAGTCATTTATATTCTTCTCTGAGCTGTTTATTCTAGTTAGCCTTTCATCTAACTTTTATCAAGGTTCTTAGTTTCTTTGCATTGGGTTAGCACATGTTGTTTTAGCTCAGAGAAGTTTGTTATTACCCACCTTCTGAAACCTGTTTCTGTCAATTCATCAGATTCATTCTGCATCCAGCTTTGTTCCCTTGCTCGTGAGGAGTTTTGATCCCTTGTAGGAGGAGAGGCATTCTGGTTTTTGGTGTTTTCATCTCTTTGTGCTGGTTTCTTCCCATCTTTGTGGCTTTATCTACTTGTGGTCTTTGTAGTTGGTGACTTTTGGATGGGGCCTCTGAGTGGAAGTCCTTTTTGTTGATGTTGAAGCTATTTCTTTCTGTTTCTTAGCTTTCCTTCTAACAGTCATGCCCCTCTGCTGCAGGACTGCTGTAGGATCCACCCCAGACCCTGCTTGCTTGGTGATCACCCGCAGGGGCTGCAGAACAGTAAGGGTTGCTGCTGGCTTCTTCTCCTGTTATCTTTGTCCTAGAAGGGTACCCACCAGATGTCAGCCTGAGCTGTCCTTTATGAGGTATCTCTTTGGGTATATGGGGTTGGGAGGCTGCTTGATGAGACAGTCCATCCCTTATAGGAGCTCAGGTGCTATGCTGGGAGCTCTGTTGTTCCATGCAGAGCTGCTGGGTAGGTATGTTTTAAGTCTGCTCCAGCAGAACTCAAAACTACCTGTTTGCCCAGGTGCTCTGTCCTATGAAGTTCAGGCTTTATAAGTTCCTGATGTGCTGCCACCTTTTTTCATAGATGCCCTGCCCAGCACAGAGTTAGTCTAGTCACAGTCTGCTAGCAGAGGTCTTGCTGAGCTGCTGCAGGCTCTGCCCAGCTGCTGCATAAACTTCCTTGAGGTGTTGTTTATAGAGGTTCTGTTAGAACTGCCTCAGTAGTGGCAGACGCCCTACCCCCACTGGGCTGGACTATCCAGGGTCCAGCTGCGCTTGCTGCAAAACTCAATCTAGAGCATTTCAGATTGCTTGTTTTGTGGGGGTGGTACCCACCAAGCCAGATCACCTGGCTCCCTGTCTCAGCCCCTTCCCTTTCAGTTGGATGGGCAGCTCTGTGTCCTAGGCATTCCAGGTGCCAGTTGAAATGGCTGCCCAGATTTGTGTGGGTTTCTATGTGCCAACCATGGCACCAGCTGAAACAGCCATGCTGGAACTCATGGTGCTGCTCAGCCGAGGAATCTCCTGATCTGTGGGCAGTAAAAACTCATTTGGAAATGCGGTGATCACTCACCCTCTGTGTTCTTGCTGGAAACTGCACTCCAGAGCTGTTTCTATTCAGCCATCTTGGATCTCCTGCTACTGTTTTTTGATTTGAGTCTACCAAGAGGCTTGCAAATATTTTCTTATAATCCATTATTTTAAACTGATGACAATACCATTTATATAAACAAAAACATGCAAAAAGAAAACTAACAAACTTTACACTTTAACTTCATTCTCCTGCTTTATAACTTTCTCTTTATGTCTTACTTACTTACTTATTTATTTATTTATTTTGTGACAGGATCTGGCTTTGTCATCCAGGCTGGAGAGCAGAAGCATAATCACAACTCACTGCAGCCTCACCCTCCAGGGCTCAAGCGACCCTCCCACCTCAGCCTCCCAATTAACTGGGACTATAGGCACACAGTATCACACCTGGCTAGTTTATTATTATTATTATTGTATTTTTTGAAGAGATAGAATTACACTGTGTTGCCCAGGCTGGTCCCAAACTCCTGGGCTGAAACAGTCTACCCACCTTGGCCTCTCAGAGTGCTGGAATTACGGGGATGAGCCACCACACCTGGCCTCTTTATGTCTTACTGTACTGTCTATTCCTTGAATAGTGTTGTTGCTGCTATATTTGATTGGCTTATTTAGTATTCCTACTTAAGACAAGAGTAGTTTACACACCACAGTTAGTGTTATCCTATTCTGTTTCTCTGTGTGCTTACTAATACCAGTGAGCACCTTCAGATGATTTATTCTTGCTCATTAACATCCTTTCTTTCAGATTCAAAACTTGACTTTAGCATTTCTTGTACAACAGGTCTGGTATTAATGAAAGCCCCCTCTTTTGTCTGGGAAAGGCTTTATGTCTACTTCATGTTTGAAGGATATTTGCTTCCTTTTTTTTTACTTTGAGACACTCTTACATTGTTGTCCAGGCTCTAGTGCAGTTAGCTCACTGCAACCTCTGCCTCCCAGGTTCAGGCAATCCTTCTTCCTCAGCCTCCCAAGTAGCTGGAACTACAGACATGCACCACCACACCCAGCTAATTTTTATATTTTTAGTAGAGATGGGGTTTTACCATATTGGCCAAGCTGGTCTCGAACGCCTTACCTCCTGATCCGCCCACCTCAGCATCTCAAAGTGCTGGGATTACAGGTGTGAGCCACCACACCTGGCGCTGAAGGATGTTTTCACTGGATATACTATTCTAACGTAAAAGTAGTTTTTGTTTTGTTTTCCTTCTGCACTTTAAATGTGTCATGACACTCTCCTAGCCTTTAAGGTTTCCACTAAATAGTTTGCTGCCAGAGGTATTGGAGCTCCATTGTATTGTCCCTTTTTTCTTGCTGCTTTTAGGATACTTTATCCTTGACCTTTGGGAGTTTGATTATTAAATGCCTTGAGATAAGCTTCTTTGGGTTAAATCTAATGCTTGGTGTTCTACCACCTTCTTGTACTTGGATATTGACCTTTTTCTCTAGGTTTGGGAAGTTCTCTGTTACTATCCCTTTGAATAATCATTCTGCCCTATCTCTTCCTCTACCTCCTCTTTAAGGTCAGTAACTCTTGGATTTGCCCTTCCGAGGCTATTTTCTAGACCTGGGAGGCCTGCTTCTTTGTTTTTTCACTTATTTTCTTTTGTCTTCTCTGACTGTGTATTTTCAAGTAGCCTATCTTTGAGCTCACTAATTCTTTCTTCTGTTTGATCAGTTCTATTAAGAATTAAGAATCACTGATGCATTATTCAGTATGCCAGTTGCATTTTTAGCTCCAGAATTCCTGCGTGATTCTTTTAGATTATTTAAATCTGCTTGTTGAATTTGATAGAATTTGGAACTCCTTCTGTGTTATCTCAAATTTCTTTGAGCTACCTCAAAACAACAATTTTCAATTCTCTGTCTGATAGGTCATGCATCTCTGTTTTGCAAGATTGGTCCCAGGTGCCGTATCTGGTCCATTTGGTGAGGTCGTGCTTTCCTGGTTGGTGTTGATGCTTGTGGATAAGTAGCAGGTGTCTGAGCATCGAACAGCTAAGTGTTTATTGTAGTCTTCACAATCTGGGCTTATTTGTCCCTGTCCTCCTTGAGAAGCTTTTCAAGTCTTCAAAAAAGCTTGGGCCCCAACCCCAATAATGCTGTGGTTTCTGTATACTTATAGAGATACCGCCATGGTGGTCTTGGATAAGAGCTGAAAAAATTCTCTGGATTATCAGGCAGAAACCTTTGTTTTTTCCCTTTGCTTTCTCTCAAGCAGAGTCTCTCTGTATTAAGCCAACAGCAGCGGGGGGTGTGGTGACACACCAAGCCCGGTGGCCACCCACCACTGCAACTGCACTGGGTCAGACATGGAGCCAGCACAGTACTGTACATTACTCAAGACTCTTTGCTTCAGGGCAGCAAATTCCTCCAGCCCTAAAGTGTGTCTAAGATGCTGTCTGGGAGCGAGGAATGGGAATAAACATCCTTAGCAATTTTCCTGATGTTCTAGTCAACTGTGGCTAAGTTGGAACTCAAGCCACAATGCTAGGTCCTTCCCACTCTTCCCTCACTTTTCCACAAGCAAAGGAACCTCTCCCTGTGGCCACCACCACTACTGGTCTGTGGACGCTCTGCCAGGCCACCGCCAATGTTCACTTAAGGCCCAAGGTCTCTTCCATCAGCTATGGTAAATGCTGCCAGGCCTGGGACTCACCCTGTAGGGCAGTGCACTCCCCTCTCACCCAGGGAGTTACCAGAAATTCTTTCCAGGGGCCTGGGCCTGGATTCAGGGAACACAAGAGCCTGCTCGTTTCTTTACTCCACTGTGGCTGAGCTGGTACCTAAGATACAAGACAAAGTCCCCTTTACATTTCCCTCTGCTTTTCTCAAACAGGAGCCTTTCACAATAGCTACCACAGCTGGGGTTGTGCTGGGTCAGCCCTGAAGCCAGCACATCTCAGAGCCTGAGACCCGTGGGGCACTCCCTAGGTATTACTGCTGGTTATTCAGGAACCAAGGTCTCTTTGGTCAGCAGGTGATGAATCTTGCCAGGAGTGGGTCCTTCCCTTCCCAGACTCTGACTGGTTTGCCATCCTACTGTGGCTGACTTGGTATCCAAGATGCAAGACAAATCCTCTTTACTCTTTGCTCTCTTCTCCTTAAGCAGAAAGGAGTCATTTTCACTGCTGCAAGCTGCACTGCCTGGAGTTGGGGAAGGGATGGCAGAAGCACTGCTTTAACTATGCCAGCTGGTATTTCTCTAGGTCACATGTCACTTTAGTTCACTGGCTTTAAGCCCCACCTATCACTGGGAGTTGCCTAGGAACTGCAGTCCTGTGTTCCATACTGTGTTTTTTTTTTTTGAGACGGAGTTTCCCTCTTGTTACCCAGGCTGGAGTACAATGGCACAATCTCAGCTCACCGCAACCTCCGCCTCCTGGGTTCAGGCAATTCTCCTGCCTCAGCCTCCTGAGTAGCTGGAATTACAGGCACGTGCCACCATGCCCAGCTAATTTTTTGTATTTTTAGTAGAGACGGGTTTT
>CM052657.1:1127961-1198279 GCA_028533165.1 Leontopithecus rosalia | reverse complement strand
TATATATATGTATATATATGTGTGTATATATATATGTATATATATGTGTGTATATATATATATGTATATATATGTGTGTATATATATATATGTATATATATGTGTGTATATATATATGTATATATGTGTATATATATATGTATATATGTGTATATATATATGTATGTATATGTGTATATATATGTGTATATATATATGTATGTATATGTGTATATATATGTGTGTATATATATATATATATATGTATATATATAGAGAGAGAGATAAGAGAAGATTATTATGGGAATTGGCTCATGACATTATGGATTATTCATAGTATGCCATCTGCAAGTTGGAGAACCAGGAAAGTCAGGGGTGTAATTCAGTCCAAGGCCAAAAACTAGGGGAAGCAGAACAGACTAGTTTAACTTCCTGGAGTTTGAAGGCCTGAGAACCAAGGAAGCCCCAGTGTTCAAAGGCAGGAAAAGATGAGTAGCCCAGGTCCAGAAGAGAAAGAGAATTCACCCTCCCTCTGCCCTTCTGTACTGCCTGGGCCTTAAAGTAAATGAGGCCCACTCACACTGGTAGAGGCAGATCTTTATTCGGTTTACTGATTCTAACGTTAATCTCTTCCAGATGCACCCTCACAGACAAGCCCAGAAACGGTGTTTTGCCAGCTGTCTGGGTGTCCATCCATTAGCTCCCTTGAGTCGACACATAAGAATAACCATCAAATCATAGGAATTAGAAAAACCAAATTCAGAGTCATGGTGGCCTCTGGGTGGAGAATGGGAAATGAGATACTGAAAATACACCAGGAAATTTAAATGGTATTTGTTGGTAAAGCTTGCTTTCTTCAGCTGCATGCTAGGCACAGGTGTTCATTCTATTTTTTATAGTATATATATCCCCTACACATATCTGTCTGTCTGAAATATTTCACAATGTTCTTTGTAAGTACTGCAGTGAAGAATGAGAGTATCTGAGAGCCCTCAAGGCCTCTGGAATAGTGCTGTGCAAGCAGAGAGCACTGAGTGTTTACAGCAAAGGAAGCGAAGTTGACAGTTTCGAGAGCTAAGTTCACAATTCAAAGCATTTCTCCCCCATATTCTCCTCCTAAGTTTTATAGAGGTGACTCTTCCAGGAAAATATGTAATATAACAAGTGTTTTGACTAGCACTGTCAATTCAGTTTATCTTCTTGCCAGAAGCTCTGCTGTAGTAAATACTTGTCAAGATGAAGAATTGGTCGGCTTGTGGCTCTGGAATAATCCTGCTCATCCCTTTTAGCATACTCACTTCCGGGATGATGACATGTGCTAGAGAATTCTGTTCTGCTGGCTTTGCTCTTTGCTGGGGGTGAGGCTGAAGGAGAGTTTTCTTTGTTGCCCCTTTACCAATTTATTAGCTGCATAAACTGTCTTAGTTTTCCCATCAATGGGATGGACATAAGGCGAGTTGTGATAAACGTGTATGTATCTACCTGTCAGTTGCTTGCAGCAATGCCAGTTCAGCATGTGGAAAGCGCTCTGCAAACCTTCATCATTATTATTGGTCATATAGGGAGTATTAATTTTGCACAAAATTCCACAAATGGCAGCTGTTTGAATAAACTGTAGTTCTTCTTATAAAAACAAAGTGGATCTTTGACACTAGAAACATAATCATGAACTAGATAATGAAGTCTTGAGAACGTAATTTAAAAATTCTCAACTTAAGTTTTGTTTTTTTTTTTTTTTGAGACGGAGTTTCGCTCCTGTTACCCAGGCTGGAGTGCAATGGCGCGATCTCGGCTCACCACAGCCTCCGCCTCCTGGGTTCGGGCAATTCTCCTGCCTCAGCCTCCTGAGTAGCTGGGATTACAGGCACGTGCCACCATGCCCAGCTAATTTTTGTATTTTTAGTAGAGACGGGGTTTCACCATGTTGACCAGGATGGTCTCGATCTCTTGACCTTGTGATCCACCCGCCTCGGCCTCCCAAAGTGCTGGGATTACAGGTATAAGCCACCGCGCCCGGCCTTTTTTTTTTTTTTTTTGAGACAGAGTCTCTCACTTTGTCACCCAGGCGGAAGTGCGGTGGTGCGATCCTGGCTCACTGCAACCTCTACCTCCCAGGCTCAAGGAATTCTCCTGCCTCGGCCTCCCCTGTAGCTAGGATTACAGGCACCCACCACCATGCCTGGCTAATTTTTTTTGTATTTTGGTAGAGACAGGGTTTTCACCATGTTGACCAGGCTGACTCCAAACTCCTGACCTCAAGTGATCTCCTAGCTTTGGCCTCCCAAAGTGCTGGGATTACAGGCACGAGCCACCATGCCCAGCTTTTTTTTTTTTTTCTGAGATGGAATCTTGCTCTGTCGCCTAGGCTGCAGTGGAATGGCATGATCTCAGCTCACTATATTTGTATTTTTAGTAGAGACGGGGTTTCCCCTCGTTGACCAGGATGGTCTGGATCTCTTGACCTCGTGATCCACCTGCCTTGGCCTCCCAAAGTGCTGGGATTACAGGCGTGAGCCACCGTGCCTGGCCCTAAGTTTTTATTTTTAAATAGTGTTTTATATCCAATTGTAATTTATAATTTTTAAAAATCTCAGCTTTTAAATTTACATCAGGCCCATGATGATTACATAATAATACCTTAAATTTCATTTGATCTTCAAATCATACTTGGAAATGGGAATTATAATCCACATTTTATAGATAAACAAAACTGAATGCAGAAGGACGTGCAGCAGTGATGGGCCCAGCCTGAGACTGGCAGGCTAGTGGCTTAACTCCAAGACTGGGGTTCTTGCCTCAGTGGAAGAGCTGACTCACCAGCTTCCTCATCATTATAGATATTAAACTTTGAAATGGCAAACATTTCTGATATGCCAAGTTAGAAATGCCATGTTTGCTTTTGGTCTAAGATAATTGTATCAAATGTCTGTTTTGTATAAATGCCAATAAACCCTTATTTGCAGTTAACAAAGAGCTGAGGTATATTAACATCTTCAATAGCAATTCAAGCTACGAATACATTGAAATGTGTGCAGATAAACTCTGAAGGGAATTGTCTAGAAATGTGAAAAGCTAACTCTGATGTACTCTTTCTTAAGCTTACATTTACTTTAATTTTTACAAACTAGTGTTTTGTTTGGGTTATAAAAGCAATACATCCTCATTACAGGATTTGAAAAATGTAAAAATTTACCAAAAATAAAAAGTTACTTCTCTCTTTACTCAGAAATAATGAACATTTAATACTTAAAAGTACCACTTTCTAATTTGAGATACATATTACATATATTTATATACATCATACTGTATTACATTGTACAAAATATTTTTTCTGACATTTTGTTATAAACGTTTTCTCTTTAAATTATCGTATTAAGACCAAATAGAATTTATCCCAGAGATGCCTATCCCAGAAACACAAATATAGCAAAACAACCACAGACAGTGAGTTGGAGCTGACCTGAGTGCCTTCCAGGGCGGAAGTGGTGTCACTGATCATTTCAGCTGAAATCAATAACAAATTTCATACCATCTATTTGAACTGGATGACTTAGTTATAGGGAAAGCTGCTCACAAGGGGCACGTAAATAATGAAGCAGTTATTATTTTGCAAACCTCTACCAAGTAACCAAGGGTAGATTCATTTTGGAGAGATCTCTGAAATTGTCTAAGGGATAAAGGACCTCCCGTTGGAGAGATCTCTGAAACTGTTAAGGGATAAAGGACCCCCCGTTGGAGAGATCTCTGAAATTGCCTAAGGGATAAAGGACCCCCCAGTGGTACTTCAAACGCTTGCAGCTCTCCTATGACTATCCATAAGGTGCACGTGTTTCGGGGGACAGCGTGTTAATGCCAAGCTTCCGTAAAAAAAGGCCCACCCCAAAGGTGCACAATGTGCTCCTGGAGAGACCGTTTTGTTCACAATTACTGCTTTCCCTTGCCGAGTGGGACTTGCATTAGTCAGACAGCACAGGTTCAAAGTGCCTCCAACTTAGGGTTCCTAGTTCAGTTGGCATATTTGGGTCTTGTCCTGTCCTTGGTTTTGGAGGGACTGTCTGAGGACAGTAGGTCTTGTCTGTGTATACCACCAGCCAGCTGGCATTTGTCCACCCCATCTAAGGTTGCAAAAATCTCTCTTGTATAAATGAAATTCAGAGTTAAATAGTCCAGGGGTGGCAACTGTGTTTGACGAAGTCCCAGAGGCTGAGGTCCAAGATGGCAGTGTCTTTGTTGCAGGCAGCAGAGTAGAGGGATGGAGATGAAAGAAAATGGTATATGACCCCGGAAGCTGCCATAGGATATTTGTGCTCACATTCTTTGGCAGAAGCGAGTTACGTGGCCACACTTGAATGTAAGGGAAATAAGGAATTTTAGTTTTATTCTGAGTGTGCATAGTCCAGTTAAACATTGCGTTACTATGGTAACGGGAGAATGGGCACTGGGAGACAAGCAGCACTAACACAGAAGGAGCTGCACTTTACATGCAGGGAAGTATCTTTAAAAATCAGCGAGCAGCCACCCCATTGTTAAGCATAATGCCATTACTAGTTACATTAGAATAAATTCCTATTTAAATAATGATTAATTTCACATTGAAATGAAGCTAGCTTCTAAAAGTCCGGTGTCACTGACTTTAATAATCAAATTTTGGATTTAGGCTGTAATTTGATACCACTATCTTTTCTTTGTGGTGTAAGTTGGTACGTTCATTGCTTTGTAATTTTCCCATAAAACTTAAACATGGTTTTATTCTTTCTTCTTACTTTGCTAACATTTTTGAAAACAGGAAGAAAATGAAGACCATCTTTCTATCTATTGACTTGAATCTTAACACATTCCACCTTTTTGTCTCTGCTTTTACCTTATCAGGTTTCTATTTCTTCAATTCCTTCTGAAAGGGTGTTCAGGGTCTAAAAAAAGGGGGAAGAAAAATTAAAGCAGAACTTAATCAGAATTTGTAATGGTTATGCATAATATCTTGGTTGATACTTGTTTTTTCCTTTATTTTGCAAAAAAAAAAAGGCGATAGCCATGTTTACATATATGGAAAATATCTCTATAGGTAAAGGCAGTTCTCAATATGCTTACTTTTTCTCCTTCCTCAGATTGGGTTTATTTTTCCTGTCCTTCCATCAGAAAGTTAACTGTTGGAGTACATTTATCTGTCAGTCTTAATATAGGACAGCACATGCACTGAGGAGGATTGAGCTGCTGGCTCCTGATGGGTGTACGCCTGCTTCTTGTATTACAGACTCCCTGACTGTCCAGCATGAAATCCACCTCTTCCGTGAAACTCTCTCTGATCATTGATTTTTCTCCTTGTTAAAATGTTAAGTTTGGAAGGCATGACTGTAAAGTAAAAATAAAACAGAAACCCAGCCAGACACTCTCTAAGATCCTTTTCATTTCCAAAGTGTTTCTTTTCCTTCTTTCCTTCTTTCCTTCCTTCCTTCCTTCCTTCTCTCTCTCTCTCTCTCCCTCCCTCCCTCCCTCTCTCTCTCTCTCTCTCTCTCTCTCTCTTTCTTTCTTTCTTTCGACAGACTCTTGCTCTGTCACTCAGGCTGGAGTGCGGTAGGTGATCTTGGCTCACTGCAACCTCTGCCTCCTGGGCTCAAGCAATTCTCCTGCCTCAGCCTCCTGAGTAGCTGGGACTACAGGTGCATGCTACTGCACTAGGCTAATTTTTTGTATTTTTAGTAGAGACAGGTTTTCACTGTGTTAGCTAGGAGAGTTTTATCTCCGGACCTTGACCTGCCCACCTCAGCCTCCCAAAGTGCTGAGATTACAGGCATGAGCCACCGCGCCTGGTTCCCAAATATTTTTTGATTTAAGGTCTATACAACTAAAGGATTAGTCTTCAAAGTGATCACATGGTGCCAACCTTGCTGAGATGTTCGAAATTTCTGTTTGAATTTCCATGAGAACCTTTGGAGAAAGACTTCTTCAACTATCCTCAGTGATTTAAAAAAAATATTCATTTTTTGAGCATGAGTTTGATTTGGGGAGCAATCTAAAACCATTTCGAGACAAATCTGATGATTAAATTGTCAGGAAACACTTTTTAGTCATTGATTCAATAAATGTGTTTTGAGCTCCAATAAAGGCAAGGGCCATAAACAAAAACACAAAATGTATGCTTCCTGCTCTTAAGACGCTTAATGTGTAAGAGAGTCAAAATCGAGGCGAAATGACTGATTTTCTTGAATTAAATATTCTTCATATTGTAGTACTTTGTTTTCTTTCTTTTTTTTTTTGTTTGAGACGGAGTTTCGCTCTTGTTACCCAGGCTGGAGTGCAATGGCGTGATCTCGGCTCACCACAACCTCCGCCTCCTGGGTTCAGGCAATTCTCCTGCCTCAGCCTCCTGAGTAGCTGGGATTACAGGCACACGCCACCATGCCCAGCTAATTTTTTGTATTTTTAGTAGAGACGGGGTTTTGCCCTATTGACCAGGATGGTCTCGATCTCTTGACCTCGTGATCCGCCCGCCTTGGCCTCCCAAAGTGTTTTCTATTTTTGTGTGTGTCTCCCAAACATCAAATGCCGTCTCGCACTTTGTGAACTCTTTAGCCGCCTTCCTGACAGGGCTCCTGTGTGCTCAGAGCTTCCTAAGACAGGTGGGAAATGATAACTGATCCAGACGTGACAGTGGAAATAAATACATAGAAACCACGTGGGAGAAGATGCCCCAAGTAACTGGAGTGACTTCCGTTTCCTTACTTTAGTCTCCATCTCTCTTTCAGAAGTTAGAGCAGAACGTCTCAGAATAAAAATGAAAACCCCCAAAGAATTATTGGTTAGGAATATTAAAGTTCAAAGTCTTCCCTTTAAAATTTCTATTTTCATGTGTACATGTGTGGGATCACCAAAACCGAAAGCGGCCCTAGGAGCTGACAGGAAGGAGTATGTTAATGCTGATGTTTTCTGCTTCAGTGTCTGTTTTTCTATTTGTCTTTGCCTTTTTTTCTTGTCATTCGGTGCTGTCTAGGACATACAAACCGTGTAGAAGTGATGAGCTTTGTCTTGTTCCTCATTTTAAAATGAATGCCCTGTTTCCCCATTAAAAATGATCTTTGTTACAGGTTTTTTATAGATATCCATTATTTGTGAAAAGAAAGTCCCTTCAATTCCTGGCTAGCCAAGATTTTTATTTTGAACATTATCATATCATACTTACCCACTACATGGCTCTGATGTATTTTTTGGGGGGCATTCCAACATTTGTGGTCTCTGAGGACCAAAAACTATCATTTGTTGCTTCTGATGGATTAAGAATCTCAAATACTGGGTCTTTCTGAAGCTTTAGAGAGGCTCCCTGCAGTTCACATTCATAAAACAAAAAAATTCCCCTTATTTTTGGTTATATATTAAAAACGTGTACTGTGTAGGTGACAAATACAGGTTAGTGGGTGTCTCTTTGGAGGAAAAAATGAAAGTTCTCCTGAAGGGAAACAGGAAGGAGTCTGATTTTGAAACAATTTTTAGGATTTGAAATTTCTTTAAAAAATCTAAAGCAAACACTAGAACATCTAATATTTGTTTATTTGAGGAGGAACATAAATTTGTAAAATATTTTCAAAGTAAGTTTTTTAAAAAGAAAAAAGCCTACTGTTCCTAAGTATTTTTTGTTGGTTTCTCCTTTCCCTGGAATCCCACAGCCCTTTGCTACTGTGCCACCTAACTCTTATTTCATTGTGCTAGAATTTTCCTCCTTATGGGCATTTTAAATGTATTGTTTCCCCGTTTTAACCAAAAAGCTGGTATAGCAATATTAATATCAGATTTAAAAATTATAGTGCAGAGACTGTTTCTATATGTCTCAGTGTCCTATCAGCTTCAAGAGCAGAGACTGTATTATCTATCTTTCTATTTCTGGAATCTGGCAATTGTCTGGCTTATGTTATTTTGCTGAATATAAATGCAGACATGAGGTTTGGCATTATATCAAAGACCTATGCTTCTTTACTAAGTAATTTTATGTCATTGTAATGAATGCATTTCTGCAATGAATTAAAACTTTTCACTGGATGGGGATGTGGGAGAAAGAGCTAGCTAGCCCTCCACACTCTTCTTTTTGAGTTCCCAGCTGACTGCATTTCCTAGCCACCCTAGACATTATGTATACCCATGTAGTCAAGTCCTCTCTAATGGAATGTGTGCAGAATGATGCGTGACATTTCCAGACATGGCCCAGAAAAATGTGCCATGTGTATTCATCCATGCTTTTCCCTTTCTAGCTGATTCGAATGTCAACACCAAGCCTTGAAAGCTACATGTTTAAGGTGGCAGGTCTGATGTCATTCTGTTTCTGTGATTACATGGAGAAAACCTGACCCAGAAAACTGGACATCTCATCTAGACTATTACTTGGACAAGAAATAACTACATGTAACAAGAAATATGTTAAGACAGTATTTTTTTTTTTTTGAGACAGAGTCTCACTCTGTTGCCAGGCTGGAGTGCAGTGGTGTGATCTCTGCTCACTGCAACCTCTGTTCCCAGGTTCAAGTGATTCTCTTTCCTCAGGCTCCTGAGTAGCTGGAATTACAGGCATACGCCACCACACCCTTTTAGTAGAGAAGGGATTTTACCATGTTGGTCAGGCTGGTTTTGAACTCCTGATCTTATGATCCACCTACCTTGGTCTCCCAAAGTGCTGGGATTACAGGCGTGAGCCACCGTGCCCGGCCAGGACACTGACATTTTGGAAGCTATTTGTTCCTGTTTATTAGCCTATCTTAACCAATAAAGAAATACGAAATGTAAAAATATTGTGTAGATAATCTTAGGCAGGCCAGGCAACCTCTGGGCCTTAATCTCCTCATCTGTGAATGAGAATAATTCTACTTTGAGTTTAGAAAATTAAGAGATAAGTGATGTGAAATATTTTTATAAAGCCTTGGCTACAGTTAGTCATAATAACTAAAAAGGGAAATGTTTAAATCAGACTTTAAATCTTCCAGTGTTCTCTAATTGCATGTTTAAAACAAAGTTTAAACTCTTGTGCGGTATTCAGAGTGCTGATGAACACTTTATCTTTTCAAACAAAGTTTCTACCACTGGTCACTTCTGCCTTCCACCCTCTCTGCTCTTCCAGTCCACCAGGCTTTTTACAATTCCCAGGATATGGTATGGATTTCCACCCCTCCGTGTCTCCTGATGCTGTCCTCCTCCTTTGCTCGTTGACATTTTATCCATTCTTCAAAGCTCAGCTCTAATATTCTCTCTCCTGCTCTGTCCTTTTCTCTAGAAAACAGTATTTTCTACCTCCGTATTCTTAGAGGATTTCACGATTACCTATACTACCTAGCAAAATGTAGGTTGGTTTTCTGTCTCCTTAGACCGTTCACTCAACAAATTTTGTGATTCCTATTATGCACCAGGTCCTAGCACATGTGATGAGGATACAGCAGTGAACATGGGTATGCAGATAAGGATGTATTTCATGAGTCCTTGCCCCTCATTGTTTAGCACACTGTATGAACTGTAACTGTGAAATATGTAATTGGCGAAACACTTGCTGAACACAAGGGTGTGTCAGTTGCAATGTACTGCCTCTCAACTCCAAATCACCCTTTAAAATCTGCCCTGCAACAATGTGCAGAATTCAAGCATTTCCCTTGAAGATGATGCGTATGATGTTAAGCTTTCTTGGTAGAGCAATCTGGAGGGACAATGCAGGACAGGCAGCAGCTTCTGCTTCGTAGAGTGGCTACAGTATCGGTACAGGTGGGAGGACGGGAGTGCCGAGTCTAGACACGCACCCACACATGGTCCCTTGCTGATGCCACAGGTCCAGCCCAGTTTAGTTGTCATCCTGCAGCTCACCTAATATAGACACTCTGAGCCAGGCCTCCTGCCTTCCTTGGAGCTCCCATTCCCTTTGGGTGTGCACATCCCACCCTACGGTCTATGGCTCATCTTTGCCCGAGAGGGTTGCATTTCAGCTTTTCCTGCAGTCTGGGACTGCATAGAAGCTCTGGCCTAGGAAAACCAGTAAACATCTCTGCCTTCAGTGGGCTGGAACTCTATGTTTTCTGATGAGGTCTGATCCCCAAGCTTTGGAAGGGTCTCCTTGCAAGTATGTTCTGCCTGGCTACCCCCTTTTAGCCCCAGGGTACCAAATAGTTTTCTTACATCTTATACTCTTTTTATTAATATCACAGCTCAGCAAGTGTTTATATTAAACTTCCTCTTTAAATCCTATCCTGATGGAATCCAGACAGCTACACAATGAAAATTTGTTATGATTTCGGAATCCAAGTCAGAATGCTCAACTATTTTAAGATTAGCATATAAAATGTATTTAAGTGGCCGGGCGTGGTGGCTCAAGCCTGTAATCCCAGCACTTTGGGAGGCCCAGGCAGGTGGATCACGAGGTCAAGAGATCGAGACCATCCTGGTCAACATGGTGAAACCCCGTCTCTACTAAAAATACAAAAAAATCAGCTGGGCATGGTGGCGTGTGCCTGTAATCCCAGCTACTCAGGAGGCTGAGGCAGGAGAATTGCCTGAACCCAGGAGGCGGAGGCTGCGATGAGCCGAGATCGCGCCATTGCACTCCAGCCTGGGTAACAAGCGTGAAACTCCGTCTCAAAAAAAAAATGATTAAAATAAAAATATATATATATATATTTAAGCTTCTAGCAATTACAGAGTTTTACTGTTTCTTAGGAAGAGATGGTAAAAAGTGACAAATATGAGATCATAATTTGATTCTACTTGATTGTCTCAAAAAAAAAAAAAATTTCTACTGAAAGAATAATCAAGTAGAATGACAGAGTTTCACTCTTGTGGTCCAGGCTGTAGTGCAGTGGTGCAATGTCAGCTCACTGCAACCTTACCTCCTGGGTTCAAGTAATTCTCTTGCCTCAGCCTCTTGTGTAGCTGGGATTACAGGTGCATGCCACCATGCCTAGCTAGTTTTTACATTTTGAGTAGAGATGGGGTTTCACCACGTTGGCCAGGCTGCTCCCGAACTCCTGACCTCAGGTGATCTGCCCGCCTTGGCCTCCCAAAGTGCTGGGATTACAGGCGCGAGCCCACTGCTCCAGACCCTTTTAGTAAAATTCTTATCTTGATTTCTTTGCTATTATTTATCATTTCTTTAGAATTACTTTGAGATGCTATTACCACATTCTTAATTTACATTTAATAAATATATACTTAAATACATTCTTTTAAAAACACATTTTTCCTTTCATTTGGTTTCTCCTCTAAGTATGTGACTTTTAATTGCTATCACTTATTTGTTTTATGCAACTATTAAAAATATAAGCCTGAGTTCTTAGAATTTGCTGCATGGATAGAGCTGCAAATAAGTTTATAGGATACTAAAATGTTTATCAACAGTATTTTTGGTTCCTTAGATTTCAGGGAATCTTGCAGAGCTAAAATAATAGCTCCCAAAAGGAATACAAAAATACAGGCCAGGTGTGGTGGCTTACTCTTGTAATCCTCACACTTTGGGAAGCTAAAGCAGGTGGATCACTTGAGCGCAGGATGGTGCCTGGGAAATGTGGCAAAACCCCATATCTACAAAAAACACAGAAATTAATGGGTCATTGTGGTGCACCTGTAGTCCCAGCTATCAGGAGGCTGAGGTTGAGCCCATGAGGTTCGGGCTGCAGTGATCGCACCACGGCACTCTATGCTGGCAACAGAGCGAGACCCTGTCACAAAAAACAACAAAATCCCCAAAAAGCTGAGATTAAACCAGAATTTATCCTCCATTATTATGTCACCTGAATTATTCATATTTGAATTATCTGAGGATATTAGTTATAATTTATAATGACAATTACATATTTGTATATTGTAATTAATATAATCATACTCAGATTGATACTTTTATGCATTCATTATTACTTTAAAATATAAATTCTTCAGTATGTAAAAAGTCATGGGAAGACTAAACAATTATGAATGTTCTTATATTTTATTAAATAATTATGACACAGAAATGACAGCCAAAATATTTATCATTACTTTAATACACTACTTAAGATCTCTGACCTAAAACAGATTTTTGAGCCACTGGAAAAATGAACTTCCTCACAGAAATACTTAATGTTATCCAAAGAATACTCTGTTTTAACAATAACTCCATTTATTACTTTAAAAGATGCACAGTCTGCTTTTATACATTAAAATAAAATTTGATAAGCTCAACAACATCAGGTCACTATATGTTAATATTTTGAAGTAACATTTTAAATGTAGACTGACAACATGTTTTATTTAAAGCTTAAAGAATCAATGTTTCCTTTTGTGCAGATGGCTTTTGCTGTCCTTAGAGCCTACTGGTTTTTTAGGAATAGAGCCGCTCCACACTGTATCCACTGGTCTTGGTTACCCCCACATGGAACATCAATGTTGGTAACCACGCGATCCCTTTCGGCACTTGTGTAAACAGGCAAAGAGATGCACTCATCCGGGGAATATGGACCACGTGCATCCTGTTTAAAATATAACTTGTTATAAAATACAGCAATACACTTTTTGGAAACAGACTGTTAGATAACCAAGGAAACAAACATTAATATTTTATTATGAAAAGTTTTAAAGATTAATATGATAAACCCCTATCATCTCCCTGCAACAAAATGAAATACGTGGCCTATCGTGTTTTACTTACAACCTGTCCCTAGCCCCAAATAGTGAAGTACTTCGAACGGCACCTTACAATGATAAAATTTCACCTATAAATATTTACATATGTATGTCTATAAATAAACTATAGCCATGTAAGTATTATCACACAGGACAAAATGACCAATAATTCTTCATATTACCACACGTACAGTATCTCCTGTTTGAAAGAGTTTTTCTGTTAGAATCATAATTGAAATAAAGCCTATGCTTTGCAGTTTGTTGACATGTCTCTTAAGTCTCCCAAATCTTTTTTCTCCTCTTTTCCTAGTAATTTGTTGGCAGAAGAAACTATACCAAATATAGTTTGGTATAAAAGCCCACATTCTGACTTTTTAAAGTTACTTTCTCATGGTATCACGTTGGGCTGTCTCCTTGTATTCCTATAAACTGGATCTAAAGGTGAGCTCAGACTCAATTTTTGGAAAATACTGCATGGATGGTACTGGATATTTCTAGCAAGCAGCATATGTGTGGTTGACTCTCTTTTTTGGCTATTAGAGGCCATCGATAATCATTTTTCATTCAGGATTACACATGGGGTAATCTAATTCTGTCATTCCTTCTTCATTTCCAAGCACAAATATATCTATAAAGAGAAACTTCTACTTACCAATTTTTTGTTACCATGAGGTGCAGTTCATATAGGAAAAACTGGATAAATGCCTCTTTCCCTTTATGTGTTTTCAAAACAATGAATGTTTCCTAATATACTCTAAAGATGACCAGTGACCACCACTCCTTTTAAAAAATGTCATTATGAACTGGTGGATTGAACCATATGTGGTGTGTTGTAATGCGACACACTCACTATTGCACTGGTGTTCAAGTTGCCAGTCTTTACTTGGGGAGCTTGGAAAGTTGGCGTCTGAGTTTTGATACTTCGAACTATTGAAGAGTCCCCAGTTGTCTCTTCAATAGTTTCACTGCCTTTCTAGTTTGACAAGTGTTATTACACAAGCTCTTCTTTCATATTTCCTGCCCTAGAAATTAGTTGCTAATTGGATGATTCCTGGTTCGTTTCAAGAGAAATGGTATTAGAGACCATAATTTGGGTGCTAGGAATAATTAATCATTTTCATTCTATGATGTTTCAGTGACTGGAGCTTAGAAATCAGTATTTTTTAAAAAAATCATGAGTTTGTAATTGTGTTTCCAATTCAAATTTAGGGTTAGCATTTTTACTGAATTTATTTGATTTTATTCGATTATTACTTACTTTGCAGAGTTGTAATGGAACTTAAGAGGCAAGCTAGACCCACTCTAAAATATTACAAAAGTGAAATACCAGAAGCCCAGAGAATTTACCCATGGTAACCTAGTCAGGAAGTGGCACATTTATCATAAATAATTACAGTGGACAAAACACTCGGTATAGGAATGTTAGCAACCAATGTCTCCTATTCTGTTACTTTTCCAAACAGAATACAATAGCATTTATGGAAGTAAATTATTTTCAGGCCCTGGAGTACTTGTCCAGGAGCTCCTGACCCTATAGAGGTTAGTCTCCAGACATCAGTTTCCCTGTTATAAAAAGACAGATGACACTTGCCCACCTCACAGGATGTGGAATCAGATGTCATATTAAAGAGCTCCAGATATAAGTATTACTTATCCACATAGCTCTAATTCTTTGAACTGCCTTTTCCTTATTTCCTACTAATTCTCAAATCAACTAGAAAAAAAATCACCCTTTTGGCAGCTAACTATGTCTTGAATGGTGCTATGATAGAAATAAAATATTTTTCTTTTATAGAAAATTAAGACTTTCTACTTTTAAGACTAAGTGGGCATTATATGAAATTTCATTATAGTTTCCAATCTTGCTCCTCCGTCTCTCACACACACACAGACACACATGCGTGCACACACACCCACACCCACACCCACACCCACACCCACACCAACACCCACACCCAACACGGGTTCTGACTCTTCTGGCCCTTGATATAAATCAGTGGGTCCCCTGAAAAAGTATTCATTCCTAACATTGTTAAATCTTAACCTGATTTACATATAACAAAACATATTCTTTAGGTAGAATCATTCCCAAGTAAAAAAACACCATCTGTCCTGAATATTTATTTAACTTTAGGTGCATACTATATCTGGCATTTCTCCCCATGTTATCCCTCCCCACCCTTCTCTCCCTCCCCACCCCCGCTGTCTCTCCCCTACCCACCCCCGACTGCCCCCAGTGTGTGATTCTCCTCTCCCTGAATCCACGTGTTCTCATTGTTCAACACCCACCTATGAGTGAGAACGTGTAGTCTTTGGCTTTCTGTTCTTGTATCAGTTTGCTGAGATAGTTTCCAGATTCATCCAAGTCCCTACAAAGGACATGAACTCATTGTTTTGATGGCTGCATAGTATTCCATGGTGTATATGTACCACATTTTCTTAGTCCAGTCTATCATTGATGGGCTTCTGGGTTGGTTCCAGGTCTTTGCTATTGTACACAGGGCTGCAATGAACATACATGTGCCTGTGTCTTTATTGTAGAATGATTTATAGTTCTTTGAGTATATGCCCAGTAATGGGATTGCTGGGTCAAATGGAATTTCTATTTCTAGATCCTTAAGAAATTGCCACACTGTCTTCCACAGTGGTTGAACTAATTTACACTCCCATCAACTTTGTAAGAGTGTTACTATTTCTCCACATCCTATCCAGCATCTGTTGTCTACAGATTTTTTATTGATGACCATTCTAACTGGCAGGAGATGGTATCTCAATGTGGTTTTGTGTCTCTCTAATGACCAGTGATGATGAGCATTTTTTCATATGTTTGTTGGCCTCATATATGTCTACTTTTGGAAAGTGTCTGTTCATATCCTTCACCCACTTTTGAATGGAGTTGTTTGTTTTTTTTTCTTGTATATCTGTTTTAGTTCTTTGTAGATTCTGGTTATTAGCCCTCTGTCATATGGGTAGATTGCAAAAATTTTTTCCCATTCTGTTGGTTGCTGATTTGCTCTGATGATGGTTTCTTTTGCTGTACCGAAGCTCTGAATTTTAATTAGATCCTATTTGTCTATCTTCACTCTTACTGCTATTGCTTTTGGTGTTTTAGTCATGAAGTCCTCGCCTATACCTATGTCCTGGATGATTTTGCCTAAGTTTTTTTTCTAGTGTTTTTATGTTGTTAGTATTTATGTTTAAATCTTTAATCCATCTGGAGTTAATTTTAGTGTATGGTGACAGGTAGGGGTCCAGTTTCTGCTTTCTGCACATGGCTAGCCAGGTTTCCCAACACCATTTATTAAACATGGAGTCCTTTCCCCATTGCTGTTTTTGCTGGGTTTGTCAAAGATCAGATGTTGTAGATGTGTGGCGTTTCTTCTGGGGCCTCTGTTCTGTTCCATTGGTCTATGTCTCTGTTTTGGTACCAGTACCATGCTGTTTTGATTACTGTAGCCTTGTCCTATAGTTTGAAGTCTGTGATGGCTCCAGCTTTGTTCTTTTTGCTTAGGATTTTCTTGGCTATGCGGGCTCTCTTTTGGTTCCATATGAAGTTTAAAGTGTTTTTTTCCAGTTCTGTGAAGGTCATTGGTAGCTTGATGGAGATAGTGTTGAACCTATAGATTACTTTGGGCAGTATGGCCATTTTCATGATACTGATTCTTCCTAACCATGAGCATGGAATATTTTTCCATCTGTTTGTGTCTTCTCTTATTTCCTTGAGCAGTGGTTTGTAGTTCTCCTTGAAGAGGTCCTTTACATCCTCTCTTAGTTGTATTCCTAGGTATTTTATTCTCTTTGTAGCAATTGTGAATGGCAGTTCACTCATGTTTTGGCTCTCTTTAAGTCTGTTATTAGTGTGTAGGCATGCTTGTGATTTCTGCACATTGTGTATCTTGAGACTTTGCTGAAGTTGCTTATCAGTTTGAGAAGATTTTGGGCTGAGACGATGGGGTCTTCTAGATATACAATCATTTCATCTGCAAACGGATAATTTGACTCCCTCCTTTACTAATTGAATATACTTTCTTTTTCTTGCCTGATTTCTCTGGCTAGAACTTCCAATACTATATTGAATAAGGAGTGGTGAGAGAGGGCATCCTCGTCTAGTGCCTGAGGACAAAGGGAATTCTTCCAGCTTTTGCTCATTCAGTATGATATTGGCTGTAGGTTTATCATTTAGAGCTTTTATCATTTTATGATACATTCCATCAATACCTAGTTTATTGAGAGTTTTTGGCATGAAGAGCTGTTGAAAATTGTAGAAGGCCTTCTCTGCATCTATTGAGATAATCATGTGGTTTTTGTCTTTGGTTCCATTTATGTGATGGATTACATTTATGGATTTGCTTTTGTTGAACCAGACTTGCATACCCAGGATGAAGCCTATCTGATCATGATGGATAAGCTTCTTGATGTGGTGTTTGCTGGTATTTTACTGAAGATTTTTGCATTGATGTTCATCATGGATATTGGCCTGAAGTTTTCTTTTTTAGTTGCATCTCTGCTTGGTTTTGGTATCAGGATGATGTTGGTCTCATAAAATGAGTTAGGGAGGATTCCCTCCTTTTTGTATTGTTTGATACAATTACAGAAGGAATGGAACCAGCTCCTCTTTGTACGTCTGGTAGAATTCAGTTATGAACCCATCTGGACCTGGACTTTTTCTGTTTTGTAGACTATTGATTGCTGCCTCTACTTCAGAACTTGTTATTGGCCTATTCAGGGTTTCAACTTCCTCCTGGTGTAGTCTTGGTAGAGTACAAGTGTCTAGGAATTTATCCATTTCTTCCTGGTTTACTGGTTTATGTGAATAGAGCTGTTTGTAGTAATCTCTGATGGTAGTTTGTATTTCTGTGGGATCGGTGGTGATATCCCCTTTATCATTTTTTATTGCATCTATTTGATTCTTCTCCCTTTTCTTTTTTATTAATCTAGCTAGCAGTCTATTTTGTTGGTCTTTTCAAAAAACCAGCTCCTGGATTTATTGATTTTTTGAAGGGTTTTTTTGTGTGTCTATCTCCTTCAGCACTGTTCTGATCTTAGTTATTTATTGTCTTATGCTAGCTTTTGAGTTTTTTTGATCCTCCTCCTCTAGCTGTTTCAATTTTGATGATAGGATGTCAATTTTAGATTGTTCCTTGTTTCTCATGTGGGCATTTATTGCTGTAAATTTCCCTTTAGACACTACTTTAAATGGTACGTTATGTCTTCATTCTGATTGGTTTTGAAGAACATCTTTATTTCTGCCTCTATTTCATTGTTTATCCAGACAACACTCAGAAGCAAGTTGTTCAGTTTCCAAGTGGTTGTGCAGGTTTGAGTGTGTTTCCTAATCATGAGTTCTAGTCTGATTGCATAGTGGTCTGACAGACTGTTATGATTTCCATTCTTTTGCATTAGCTGAGGAGTGATTTGCTTCCAATGATGTGGTTCATTTTAGAGTAAGTGCAATGTGGTGCTGAGAAAAACGTATATTCTGTGGACGTGGGGTGGAGTATTCTGTATTAGATCTATTAGATCCGCTTGGTCCAGCTCTGCATTTAAGTCCTGAATATCCTTGTTAATTTTCTGTCTCGTTGATCTAATATTGACAGTGGAGTGTTGAAATCTCCCACTATTATTGTGTGGGAGTCTAAATCTCATTTTAGGTCATTAAGAACTTGCTTTATGTATCTGGGTGCGTATATATTTAGGATAGTTAGCTCTTCTTGTTGGATTGATCCTTTTACCATTATGTAGCGTCCTTCTTTGTCTCTTTTGATCTTTGTTGGTTTGAAGTCCATTTGCCTAGGATTGCAACCCCAGCTTTTTTTTGTTCTCCATTTGCTTGGTAAATCTTCTTCCATCCCTTTCTTTTGAGTCTATGCGTGTCTTTGTAAGCGAGATGGGTTTCCTGAATACAGCACACTGATGGGTTTTGACATTTTATCCAGTTTGCCAGTCTGTGTCTTTTGATTGGGGCGTTTAGGCCATTTACATTCTATGTTATTATTGTTATGTGTGAATTTGATCCTGCATTTTGTTACCGGCTGGTTTTCTGTCCCATTAGTTGACTCATTTTCTTCATTGCTTTGGTCTTTGCCTACTGGTTTGCTTTTGCAGTAATTGGTACTTGTCCTTTCTGTGGCACTGGCTGCCCAACCTGCTAGAGTCAGAGCTTCAGCCCTCTGGGGTTTGTGGGGGAGGGTACGGACCCGCCCAGTAGCACCTGGCCAGCTGTCTCCCACTTTAAGCTTCTTTTCTCTCCAGTCATGGGGTAGGGGCCTGCCCAGCTGCTCCCGCTTACAGCTCCCTCTCTCTCTCTCCGGGTGGTGGGAGTGGGCAATAGCTCAGTCTACAGGTTCTCCCAGCTGCCTTTTGGGCTGATGTGTCTGTTTAGGTCTGTGTGCCAATCCAGGACACTGTCCTGGATTATTATTCAACTCCATGCTTGTAATTCCAGGTGCTTGACTGGCAAAGATTCCCTGTTCTGTGTATTGCTGAGGCTTTGAGGGAAGTGCTGTATCTGGACTGGAGTGCCAGAGAGGTAGCCTCCGACTCGCTGGTCAGATGCATTTTTTGGGTGAAACAGCACCCCTCCCCGCCTCAGTCTGCCTTGAGTGGACTTTGCTCACCATCGGACCAGACCTGTTGAAATGCACCTAGTACCTCGGTTGAAGCTAGGAGATCTCTGGATTTCTGTCTCTCTCTCACTGGGTTGTATCTATTCAGCCATTTTGGATCCCACAATCCTGTCCTGAATTTTTCTTGTCAGTTATTCAGCCACTCATTTAACAGCATTTTATATGCTAATGTTGTGCCTGGAATTGTAAAGACTAAGCATTTCAGTACACACACAAATAGAGAAAGTAATCTCCTTTGAATTTTTACTTCAGGAAACAAAATACACACATTTCAAGTACCTAGACTATTTGTTTTGAAAAAATATACACTTTAGAAAATCAAAATCAAGAAAATGCTACTCTGGAATATGTTAACCTAACAGGGATTCATGGAGAGAGTAAATCCTTAGTTGAACTTCAGAAAAAAAAATGTGGGATTTGGAATAAAGAGAATTTTCAACTTTTATCATCAGTCACCAGCTAATCTTTTCCCTCTTGTTCAATTCTGCTTAAATGGCAAAGCTTTAGGAATCAAAAGCTACTGTAATTGTTATGACTCCTTAGCCAATCTTAAAAGGTAAAGCCTAGTGCAATTATTCCCTTACATGCTTTGGCAAAGAACAGACAAAACTCATATATTCATTAGACTGAAGTGATCTGAATCTATGATTGCCTATTTTTAATCCCAGGAAAGGTATTAAATTATCTTTTTCTGAAACCTGATATTTGCTTGCTTTCCATTACTTCTGTGATCAAAAATGAAATACAAATATCACAATGAAATGTTTTATAATATTATTCCTATTATCTCGATATAAAGAAAATATCATCTCTTTTAATTAGGAACTCAATAATGCTGATTATTATCAACTTTGTTGATTTTTTTGCATATTCCCTAACAGTTTACTTGTTTTTGTATACATTTCCAAATACTTCCAAACCTTTTAGTTGTAGGCTTTGTTTTACAGCCAGGGTACAAATCTTTCTTTCAAAACCTACAGTGTTTGTTTGTTTTAAAGCAAAGCAACATAGTGGCTCAAAATCTCTTAAGTGGTAAAAGTTACTTCTGTAAAAAGTTAAATACACTTGCTCTTAAGTCGTTAATAAATAAATGCTCACAGTAGAAGCAGGGGCAAGTATTATTGCCATTCTCACTATTAGCACAGTATTTTGTGTACATAGAAATTCTGTGAATACTGCTTAACTGAATTAAATTTTGATGACCCAGTTCCCTCCATAATATGTTGAACGAGTGAAATGTAAGACACTGTTGGGCTGAAGCATTTGAACAAAACTAAAATTTTATTAATAACTATGAACAAACACCCAGTGTTCAATTAATGCAAAAAAGGAGCTATGTTAGGAAAACTTCAAATAATACACGTATTTCCTCTCAACAAAGTTTTGTGCAGTTACAGTTTAATAACTCAAAACCTATGAATTGTGATTAAAATGGTTCATGTGTTTGTATACCATATTTTTATTAAAACAGAAACTGATCCAGTTAGCTCTGTTCAATAAGGAGTCTAAAATTTGAAATTTTATACTCATTTGAATTAGCTTTTCATAAAAAAACTGTTTTATGTGAATAATCATCTGGCATAATTTTTCTGCTTTCCTGAAGTGTTCAAGAAAAGCCTGAATGTCTCACAACAAAATTTGCCCGTGCCTTAGATAAAATGACTTAAAAGCAATACATTCTACAAACAGCAAGCAATACAGTACTATATGAAAGAAGAAAATGCATTTTTCAAAGGCAAAATGGTGACTCAGTAGTCCCCTCTTATCTGTGGGGACAATGTTCCAGGCCCCAACGGATGCCTGAAGCTGTGATGATGCCAAACTCTAATGTACCATGTTTCTTACTAAACGTACGTATCTAGGATAATTCGTAAATTAGGTATGGTAAGACATTAACATCAGTAATAAAATAGGACAATTATAACAATAGACCATAATAATATAGTTATGTGAATATGGTTTCTCTCTCAAAATACCTTATTGTGCTACATTCATTGATTATTTGACTGTGGGTAACTGAAACTGCAGATACAGAGACTACCCTATTAGATATCACTTAGTTACAAACAGAAAAAAGCAAGGAAAAACAAAACTAAACAATGAAAACAAAATTAGTAGGTTACTCATGATAGGTATTTGGCCAATTTTAATTGAATTTAATTATCACAAAACATATTCATCAGTTTGTGCACAGTTCAACTTATTCTAACCCATGATTTCTGAATGTTTATGAATCAAGTCAATGAATAGTTCTTTTTTAGAAGAGGAAATGATAGGAAATCAGAGTTCTAATGTATGTGTGTGTAACACAATTTAGTGAGATTCAACCCTGGGGGGAAAAAATCTCAAAGCAGGAAACAAAACAGCTTGCCACCCATGAATACTCTGAAAGACTTTGTTCTGTCAAGAATGTCTGGCTATATTTTTAAATGTATATTGGTAAAGATACACTTCCCTCATTTTTCAATAATATAATGCTAACAGCACTACTTTCATAGGTCCTCAAAGCAGAAAAACAATCACACTGAAAATATGTTAGTCACATATTCGTTATTTTTAAACCAGAGTATATTCAAGGCAGAGCTTTCAACCCATATCTTCTGTGTTTTAACAAGTATAAAAATATTTTAACGTCTATAAAAAATAATATATAGTAATCATTGCTTTCCTGAGTGGCTTGTGTAAATATTTTAGAGTTCTGTTTTCTCTGAGAATAATTTTTTTTCTGAAGTGGAACTGTCAATTGCCATGTCTATCAGAAGATCTAGCCTCACGGGGTTCAGGCTGGCTCAGGACTATAAACTCAGTGGCATTCTTTACAGGAAGACAGGACAAAGGCAAACTGACTTCCTGTGGAATGCCAGAAGGGCATCACCGAGACTGATCTTCGTCATAAAACAGTGATGACCAAGTCATGCTATGGGGAATATTAGATCCTGATGGAGCATAGGGTGTAGGTGCCTGAGAAGGCTATATGGTAAGTCATCTTTGGGACTTCTCAGAGCTTTTGATGTAAGACTAGCCAAGGAAAGGAATACTGTGTTTATTAAGCTTGTTCACGAAATCATTTTTTATAGAGAATTATTAAATAATATATGGAAACATGTTAAGAAATGCTTTGGAAAAGCTAATGCTTTCTGGGTAAAATCCTCTAGAGGTATCTTAATTTGAGTCAATATTAATTTAACCAAAAGCACTGCACTGAGGTGAACTGGAATAACTTTTTAAGAATCTGTATCATGGAGCCACTGCACTCCAGCCTGGGTGACAGAGTGAGACTCCATCACCAGCGTTTTATTTACATTCCAATCTTGCCGATTCACAAAAAGTATACTGCATTTCAAATAGAGGCAATGACAGTGCTTACCACTCCTCTTGCCCCAATAAAAGGCTTAGAATTTGTTGATGATATCCCTTTTTAAGTATCACCATGTACTGAAATGATGCTGAAGTTCTTTCATCTTGGGCAACCTAAAATGTTCTTTGAAAAATGGAGGTGCAGCCTACCTCAAAGCAATGTTGTGCAAATGACTAGGTTAGTGGGCAAGTTCCCGTTGAAATGAAGCTATACAGGGATACTGGACATCAGATAACAGTGTGAAAATAATTTGTGAAATAACCACCTCCTAGTCTAAAAGTTTAGTTACCCAAGTTCTGAATTACATTATTTCAGAGAACACTGGACTTTCTGCTACAAAGCACCTATAGGAGTGAATGGCAAAAGTAAATCTTTTACTGGCTTATATAAAGTGATGTTGATGCTTCCTTTGATTTTACACTGGTTTCTTCCTTCCTACTAAAAATGCATTAACATGTTGACATTATATTTCCACTGTAAATTCTGTAAAACACTACAAACAGACATGGTTGCTTAAAAAAAAAGCAGAAGGTGGAGAATTTAATAGTTTAAAAGGCCTGACTAAATATTTCAGGATTTGTGGGCCATGTGGTCTCTGACACAACTACTCAACTCTGCTACTGTGGCCTGAAAGCAGCCATGGACAATACGTACACAAATGGGCGTGACTGTTTTCCAAATAAAGCTTCATTTATGGACACTGAAGGTTGAATTTCATATAATTTTTACGTGCCATGAACTATCTTTCTTCTGCATTTTTCAACTTTTTTAAAAAAGGTAAAAGCCATTCACTGTTCATGAGCTCTGTAAAAATTGGATTGGGCCTATAGGCCAGGGTTTTCCAAACCCTGATTTATACTGTTAGGGTAGCTCAGTACTCGGTCTCAGGTTTAAGAAACACCTGGATTTGGATCATAGTCGCCTACCTGTTAACTATATGATCTTGGGCAAGTTACATACCATTTAAACCTCCATTTTCTACTTTAAAATGGAGATTACAATTCCTATTTCAAAAAGTTTTTAAAGGCTTAAATATCTTGTATTTGAAACACCTTGCATAGTGCTTGGTATGTAATCAGTGCAAATAAATGCTCACTACGATTGTGCAAACACTAAGGCTACCACGGTAGAAGTCCTAAGTCACTTAACTTACCTGATTCTCAGTCTTTTCATCAGAAAAATGGAGAGAAAATTAGCTGTACCTAACCCATACGGCTGTTATGAGACACAGGTATAACTGTATCTCACAGTGTGGCAATCTATTACCCACCCACTCACTGCTAGACTGATTTTCTAAAACTACAAATCTGATCTTATCACACTCCTGTTCTGACTTCTATAAAATAGACATTTTTTAACAGAGTTGGGGTCTTGCTCTGTTGCCCAAGCCGGGCTTGAATTCGTGGGCTCAACTGATCCTCCTGCCTTGGCTTCCCAAAGTGCTGGGATTACAGGTGAGAGCCACCATGCCTGGTCCTGTTCTAAGACTTGATGGCTTCCCACTGACCACAGGTGTTCTAAACTCCTTGGCATGGGCTCCTCAGCTTGGTCTTGCTTTCTGACCGCATCCCCCACCATTCTTCCATATGAACGACACACTCCGGATGTACTGTACTTAAGTTCCCGGAATACCCTGGGCTGCTTTCTATCTGCATATATTTACATATGCTCCTCCTCCTGTCTGGAATGCCTTGTTACCTTATCTCTTTTGAATTTGTCCTTAAACTCTTATTATTAAGGTTCAAGTAACAGTTGAAGAGAAGCTGCCACTTCTCTCTCAGTGAGGTCATCTGACTTTTCCTCATTTGTTCACACATGGTACAGTTGAAGCGTCCCTCATCTGCCAAAGCACTTTATATAAACCTCTCTAATTGCACTAATAGTTCTGAACTGTAGTAGTTTTTTTTTTTTTTTTTTTTTTTTTGCTTATTTGCTCCCCCAGTTGGCAGAAGACTCTGCAGGAGAAATCAGTTCAGCATAATACCTGGTACGTAAAAACTCAACAATAACTTAATAAGCAAAGTACTAGTAAACTAAAAAGGACGATGTGAAATAAGACAAAACATTATACTATTATGAAACAGTTTAAAATACTGATCACAGGATAAATTTGGCTTACCACGTCTGAAGCACTGTGTTAGGTGCTTTATTCATCCTTAACATGATCCTACAGAAACATTATCATCTCCATTTTCAAATGAGGAAACTGGCTCAGTGACGTTAGGTTCCTTGCCTAAAAATCACCTAATTTATAAGCTTGGGAGCTTGGATTAGAATTTAGGTCTGCTGCACTAGAAAATTTTGTGTTCTGAAACACTTGACAGTAAATCTCACGTTCTTTCCTTTTAGCTGATATGGGAGAGACATCCTGAAAGTAGTATGATCCAGGGAAAGGAGGCGGCTCACTGTAAAAGCAGGGAAAAAAGGAGGTGGGGAAGCACCAACAAATTCTTCTATTACATGTCATGAACATTTGCAAAAACCTAGGGGAAAATCTTATAGAAAAAGAGTAAAAAGTTCCTATTACCTTTTCGTTACTCATCTACAGGATAAATGCTCAATGCATTTTACCTCCCCCTTTATAGGAGGTATTTTTCAAATTATTTTTAGCTTTTTATTCCAATCTTGACTTTTTAAAAGTATGACAAATCAAACTAGATAGAAATAAGGCATGAAGTAAAATATCGTCAAGTTATTAATTCCTAGTCTTGTGAAGTCACGTCGCTTTTCATGCAACCCAGTAACAGGCTGGCTGTGTCCACAGCAGCCCCGCCTTCCTGATTTGCATTCCGTTTGTGGTCAATGACGTAGGTAGTGCTCCAGGGCATTTTCTCCTGTATTTATTTTTAGTTGCCTTCAAGCTCTATTTTTATTGCTTGGGTTTCTCCTCAGGTGAACCTGTTTATACTTGCCCTACTTTTTAGCCTCCTCATGATCATTATATGGATTTTATTTTCCAGAGAATTAGTAGATTATATAATTTAAATTCATTGGAATTTGTCTCTGTCATTCTAAACAACTTTGTATGTTGTATTCACAACCCCTGACAAATTCCACCTTTTTTATTTAACTTTGAATTTGGTTTACACACCTAAGATAAAAATGTGTCATGAATAATTTACCAAATTTTTGTAGAAAATTCTTATAGGAATTAATAGGATGATTGAAGTAAAACAAAGATTGTTTCAATCTCCTTTATCTCATAGTCACTCTAATTTTGGAGAAAATGAAGCTCCTATGGGGGAAAAATAGGGCGTTCTGACAGAAATGCCATCTTGGCAATGTTGCTCACTACTGCTATCACTTCCTAAGTTTTTTCCTTAAATACTTTGGTGCATTTGATTTTTATTTTATAAGGAGAACGACAATAACTGAAAAATTCAATACATTATTTCCCAATGAGAAAGCTTGTAGTAAGCAATACATGAAATCATTTTGGAGCTCATTAGATGCAGAATCAGAACGTTAAAGTTTATTCACATGTAGTTATATGTGCATTCTTAAACTTTACTGAAAAAGAAGTTACGTGCTTCATTTACAACTACGTCCTATTTTAAAGACATATATCCCCCAAGTTCTGCTGTTGAAAGTTCTTTCAATAAATACAGGTTTTGAAAGGAAAAAAAGTAAGTCTCTGCTAAGATTCTTTTCCTCATCCACCTGTCAGCTGCATAATGACAGTGTCTGATATAAAGCCATCCCTCTATTAACACCTTAATTCTGTCACTTTCTGTGTAGCTAACTATGGGACGTCATTTAACCTGTGTGAGCATGTTTCCTCATTTAAAAGTGGGAATAATAATACCTGCCTTGTACGGCTGCTCTGAGGAGTGTTTGAGGTAAAGTGTATAAACCACCTACACTGCTGAAAATAAGAGGCATTCCTCTTGATTACCAGGCAATAAATTCTCTAGAAATTAATACCATGTTACTCTTTCTATAACGAAATAAAGGTTTTCAAATGTCTTGTACATCTTAAACATGATAAAGGATAAAATATTACCACTGCAAATTCGTTCAAATCCGGGTGAGACTAGAAAGCAAACAAAAAATGCACAGGCCAAGAATGCCTTCTCGAAGAGATAAAATCTAAGAGTGAACTGATAAAACCTGCGCCTGTTGAGAATGTATTACCTGTGGAATCCAGCCCATAAAACAAGGGAGCACTGTGGACACGCTCGGAGAATCGTGCTGATTTTCAGAAAGTCCATTTCCATCAAAACTGCATCCTTCCAGTAACAAGCCACTGATCTGCCAGGGAAACAGGTCATGAAAATACGCATTCAAGTCTCAAATGTCAGAGGTTACTCTATTCTATCTTAAGACCAACACTCTCCACTGTGTTTACTGTTGCGAATGTACGGAAACAAAGATTACGGCATTTAATTGAGAATAAAGTCAGTAAGGCCTAGACTAGTGTTCACCAGCAACTCCTTGTAGACTGAATCCTCGTTTATAGCAAATACATTTTTACAACTACTTACACTGTCACCAGTTACAACACTGCGGGTGTCTCGAAAAAGTGATTCTTCCCCCACGAGGGAAGGAAGAAAAGCATAATTAGAGAGCAAACATTGTATTCCCAACTTTAAAGGTGGAATCTGACACCTTTAAAGGAATAGAACAAAGTTCAGAAAGTGTAATGAAAAAACCTGACATGCGTTACAGATATGAAAGAAGAATTAACAAGGAGAAATAATTCATGTCTTTAAGGTAACAGAGTAAATGTAAGAAATTCTGAAAATGAAAATGCAGTTCTTTTGGTATTATTACCTTCATATTTCTTCTTCGAAACTTTATTCTTTTACTTTCTGAAGTTAATCTAGCCTGACTAAGGGCAACAAACGGAGAGTCAGTATTTGGCATTTGTAGCTTTTCTAGCGCTTTGCCTTCGGAGCCACATCTATATGATCATAATTTAAACTTGCAAAATATAAACAATCTTAGTGCCTTCGAATTTTAACACATGACATGAAAGAATCATCGAATTTAGAATGAAAGGAGTGCTTTCAGTTGGAAGAGTTGGGATAATTTTCAGCGACATTATAGTTAGGGAACGGTTTAGGTGCTAGGACAGTATCCTTTGATGAATGGTTTTGAATAATGATTTCGTTACTTGAATTTTATACTAAGATTGCTGTTGCATGGAAAAGATAAGTAACTTTGTTGTTAGTGAAAGAGCTGGGATGATAATATATTTATTTAGTGCTTAAATACTCTTTCTACTATACCGCCAATGTGATAGACAGGTCCCTTTAAGAATTTCAAAAAAATTCTGGCCTGAATTTAGTTTTATATGTATCTATCAACAATAAATAGTATTGTTTTTTATATTTCCAATCTCTATGTAAAGGGTAACATGCAACCTACTCTTTTCCCTCATTGTTGATTTTTTTTGTTTTGAGACGGAGTTTCGCTCTTATTACCCAGGCTGGAGTGCAATGGCGCGATCTCGGCTCACCGCAACCTCCGCCTCCTGGGTTCGGGCAATTCTCCTGCCTCAGCCTCCCGAGTAGCTGGGATTACAGGCGTGCACCACCATGCGTTTTAAGGTATATCCATTTTGATCTTTCATTTACAGCAGCTGCACAATATTTCATTTTATTAATATACAATAATGTATCCATTTTCTGCTGGTGAATATTTCCAACTGTTTAAAAAAACACTGCAATAACCGTGCTATGTACTTCCTTATACACATTTGCATGAATTTCTCTAGATAGATTAAATTACTAGGTTGAAGAGTGTGGTCATTCTCAATTTTACCTAATATTGGCAAATTATTCCCCAAAGTAACTCTATGAATCTATCCTCTTACTTGTCATATATAAGAATTTACTTTATGCCACAATGTTGCTAATACTTGGTCTGTTGAGACTTAAGGAATTTTTGCCAATCTGCTGAGCATGAAATGGAATAAATTTTGGTCTTCATTTCATTTCCTTAGTTACAGGTAAGAACAAGTACTTTTCCTTATGTTTAATTAGCCATTCAGGTTTCTTCTTCATATAAATTGGCTATTAAAATCCTTTGTCCACCTCTGCCTTTTCCTTACTATGGAAATTTTCTTTAAAAGATTCATCTGTAAACATCCGTTATCTGTTTTAAGTACTAATCCTTATCAGTTATACAAGAAACTAATATAATATATTTTCCCAGTCTGTGGCCTGTGTTTTTATTTTTTTTGGTTTCTTTTTAATGTCAAGGTAGCAAACTTAACAGCTTTTTCCTTTAAGACTTTCACTTCTTTTGTGTCTAAAGGATCCTGAGTAGCTATTTTCCTGTATTTTGTTTCTAAAAGTCTTCTCTTTCAGTTTTATTTCTGTAACTTTTTAAACCTTCATTTTTAAAAATAATATAAAGTATGGATCAAATGTTATCATTTTCTAACTGAATGAGCAATTGTTTCAGGATTATTTACCCAATAGTCCTTCCAAGCCCCTAATTTGTAACTAACACCACATGTGTCAAGTGTCCATACTGCTGTAAGTCTGTTTCTGGACTTTGTGTTAACATTAGTCTGTCATTCCCTAAACCAATACCGTACCGTCTCAACTGCCATCACTTAATAATGATAACAGTAATAATATTGTGACACAGTGCAAAATATGGCCCCAAATTCCTCCCCTCCTAATATGCACCCCTTTGCCAAGTAAGCTTTGCTGCTTCTTCCATCAGGAGGTAGAGTTTCTTTACTACCTCTTGAATTTGGGTTGGCCTTTTAAATTGCTTTGACCAATAGAATGTGGTAGAAGGACTTTAACTTCTGAAGCTAGTCTTTAAAAGACTCTGCCTTCTTGAAATGCTGGACTGTAACTGCCATATAAGGACACTCTTCCAGTCTCCTGGAGTATGAGAGGGCACGTAAAGGACTGAGGTGCCCCAATGCACAGCTAGCACCATCTGCCAGATACATGAATGAGGCCAGTATGGACCTTCCCTCTAACTGACCTAGCTGAATAGAGATGCAGAATGGGTCTGAGTAAATCAGCAAGGACCTACCAGGCAAACCCCAGGACTGTGAGAAAATACTGGTATTCGAAGCCACTACGTTTTAAGTTAGTTTGAGGAAATGCTGACTCATAAGTTTATGTATACAAATTAAAAAAAAACACTTTGGGATATTGGTTGAAATTGCATTAAATTTTAAATTATTTTGGAAAGGCTGACGTTTTAAAATTATTTATTCTTGGGGTACGTGAATTGGCATTTTCACCATTGAGTTTTTCTTTTGTGTATTTTTCCACTTCTTTATTCTCAAATTATCTGCGTGATCATGACTTAAATGTATATCTTTTAAGTACCATATAACTAGATTTTATCTTTTCCTGAGTCTGATCATCTCTATCTCTTAATTGGCAGGATTGGTATGTTTACAATACTCATATATTTGGTGTTATTTCTATTATTTTGTATTTTTTTCTCTTTACCTCCTTTTTCTGCTATGGACTGTATATCTATCGTAGTGTTTTACCATCTACTTTTAAATGCATAAGTGTAGAATTGTCTAATAAATTCTAATAAATTCCTAAAGTATTCAGTACCGAATATACTATAAACTTTAACAAATATCCCTAATTGAATTATTGATGTTTAGATTTTCAGCTTAAACATAAAACTTTAAGTTACTTAAATTTAAGTTAAATTACACACAAAAATTACTTTGTTAATTTGGGGTTCACTATTGTTTTAAGTGGTCATTACTTTGAGGCTGTGAGTGGTGAATTCTTGTGGTCTTTGGGTTCCTAAAGTATATTTTTTTGCTTTCATTATTGAATAGTATTTAAGATGCCAATGAAGTTGAAGCATTACTTTTCCTCATCAATTTGAATATACTGTTTTACTGTCTTCTGACATCTAGTGTTGGGAATGAGAATCTGTTGTCAACATAGTAAAGATTTTGGTAGAAAATCTGACTTCCTACCTGGCAACTTTGAAGATTTGTTTCTTTAATCTGGATATAGACTAGATTTACTATAATGTGATTAGGTACGAACCTGAATTCACTTTTGCTTTTTGGTACTTAGCAGATGCTTTTCATCCAATTCTGGAAAATTCCTTAATTAGTTTTTCAAATTTCACTTCTCTGTCATTCTCTGTTTTATACTTCCAAAAATCCTTTTAAAAATAGGATGGAGATGGTGGCTCACGCCTGTAATCCCAGCACTTTGGGAGGCCGAGGCAGGTGGATCACGAGGTCAAGAGATCGAGACCATCCTGGTCAACATGGTGAAACCCTGTCTCTACTAAAAATACAAAAAATTAGCTGAGCACGGTGGTGCATACCTGTAATCCCAGCTACTCAGGAGGCGGAGGTTGCAGTGAGCCGAGATCGCACCATTGCACTCCAGCCTGGGTAACAAGAGTGAAACTCCGTCTCCAAAAAAAAAAGATGGAGAACCTGTCTGTGTCTCCTAACATAACCAATTTATCATGCCTTTTTCAATCATATCTAATATAGAGTATATTTTATCTATCAATATTTTTATTTAAAGACTACATTTTTCATTTCTGATATTATTCAACTATTACTCTATTATCTCTCCCTGTTTCTCTTCCAGAAATTGTTATTTTGCAGTTAAAGTTATTCCTTTACGTATCTGTTCAAGGAAGCTAAAATAGTTAATTTTACAGAAATATCTGACAAAAATGTTAACAACAAACTAAATTACTAGCCGTTTCATCTGATGATTTTGTTAGTTTCCTTTTTTGGATTAGATGTCTTCCTATTTACTTTGGATTTTGGATTCCAGGTTCATCTTGAGAAGTATTTTCCCTCCATAGACCTCTGCACTGTCCCTGCCATATCTTCATACATATAATATTTACAACAGCAATCAGGAGGGTCTGGCCTGGCAGTGTTGGTACACTGCAGATCTTGTGGACAGGTAGTGAGATTCAACATCTAAGGAGTCACGCTATTTCTTTCTTTCAGCTTTCTTAAACTCAATAAGTGATTCTGCCACAGCTTTATTTTGTTTGTTTATATGAGGCTGGGTCTCTCTCACTCCCCTTGCCAAGGCTGAAATACGGTGGCATGATCATGGCTCACTGCAGCCGTGATCTCCTGGGCTCAGGAGATTCTCCCACCTCAACCTCTTGAGCAGCTGAAATGACAGGCATGCACCACCAGCCTGGCTTTTTTGTATTTTTAGTAGAAACAGGGTTCTGACATGTTGCCAGGGCTGGTAACTCCTGGGATCAAGCGATCCGCTAGCCTTGGCCTCCCAAAGAGCTGGGATTACAGGCATGAGCCGCTGTGCCAGGCCTGCAACAGCTTTATTCAGTCTCCTTTTATTGGGGAGATGGTCTTTGGCATCTCCTCAGTCCTTGATTCAGCAAGCAATGAGCCTGACTATAGTCCCATGTAACAGAGCACCACTAATTCCTTTTACTCTAAAGAAGCCATACTTCCTTACTTCCTAATTTTGGACCTAGAGCTCGATATATCTATCTGTATTTTTGGCCCAGTAAATTTGTGTTTGTGACACAATGTATTTCAAGCCAGCTAAGGTTTGTGGTTTCCTGTTTTTATATTTTACCTATCATTAGCATACATTATGATTCATCCACTTTTATCTAAATCTCCCAGGGGCATCGTCAGCAGTTCCCAGTTATTTATAATATATTGAAAAAGAAAAAAAAGGTTTGTACTAAATATGGTAGGTCCATTTAATTATAAGAATTTTTGAGAAAAAAATCAAAATATTAATATTGATCTGCATGATCGTTTCATAGGTTTATTAACTTACCGAAAATTCATAAAACTATACTCTGAAGATGTGTGCATTTATGTATATGACGTTAAACTTCCCTATTAAGGTTTACCCCCTCCTCAAGAAAGAAAAAAATACACAGGTCAACATTAAGAGGCCTCACAGAGGGGGGATCCCAAGATGGCCGAGTAAGAGGCAGCTCCCAGCAAGAGATGCAGAAGCCAAATGCTCTCCACACTTCCAAATGAGGTACCAGGTTCATCTTGTGGGTCTGGTCGGACAGGGGATATAAACCAAATAGGACAAGTTGCAGCAAGGTGGGGCATGCAACTGAGCGGAGGACCAGGGGACCTCTCCATCTGGGACTTCAGTTTGTATACAGTGTTCCACCCAAGCCCTCTATAACCCACAGAACAGGAGATCTTTGTCAGGCTGAAAAGCCTCAGCAAGCTGCCTGCACAGGGCAAAACAGCAACTTGAGCTGGTGCTGGGGCTGCAGCATAGATCTGGGTGGAAGCATTGGCTAATGCCAAGAACGCCAAAAAGCCAGTGGGACGGAGCTACCTGCTCCCAAATAAGAAGGGTAGTGGAAAGCAGGGAAACGGCCCAAATGACAGGACAGGTTCCCCACCCCACACAAAGCCCAGCAGGCCAAAAACTCTCACTCCAGAGTCAGGCACTCAAAGTCAGAGAGTGACAAGGAACTATCCAGCTCGACAGGCATAAGGGAAGCCACCATTGCAGAAGCTGGCATAATTTTCCTGAGTAAATAAAAGATGCAGCAGCTCCACTGAATCTGTGGTAGCCCAGCAATGCCTCTGCAGGCAGGCAAAGGAAAGGCTGCCTCCCTACGCAGCTCCCTGAGATCAAAACTGTATAAATCCAAGAGATGGGGAGAAACAGCATAAGCAGAATGAAACCATCAAAACACAGAACGCCTCACGACTCCTCACCAGCAAGGGAACAAAGGATGGAGAATGAATTTGACAAACGGACAGAAGTAGGCTTCAGAAGGTGGGTAATAACAAACTTCTCTAATTAAAGGAACATGTTCTAACCCAATGCAAAGAAACTAAAAACCTTAAAAAAAGGTTAGACAAAAAACTAGAATAACCAGCCTAGAGAAGAACATAAACAACTTGATGGAGCTGAAAAACACAGCACAAGAACTTCATGAAGCATATACAAGTTTCAGTAGCTGAATAGATCAAGGAGAAGGATATCAGAGATTGAAGATCAACTCAATGAAACAAAATGAGAAGGTGAGAACAAAGATTGAAAAGAAATGAACAAAGCCTTCAAGAAATATGGGATTATGTGAAAAGACCTAATCTATACCTGATCAGTGTACTGGAAGATGACAGGGAGAATGAATCCAAGCTGGAAAACGCTCTTCAGGATATTATCCAGGAGAACTTCCCCAACCTAGCAAAGCAGGCCAACATTCAAATACAGGAAATGCAGAGAACACCACAACGATACCCCTCTAGAAGAGTAACCCCAAGGCACATAATTATCAAGTTCACCATAGTTGAAATGAAGGAAAAAATGCTAAGGGCAGCCAGAGAGAAAGGTCAGGTCACCCACAAAGGAAAGCCCATCAGACTCATAGCGGATCTCTTGGCGGAAACCCTAAAGCCAGAAGAGAGTGGGGGCCAATATTCAACATCCTTAAAAGAACTTTCAACCCAGAATTTCATATCCAGCCAAACTAAGCTTCATAAGTGATGAAGAAAAACATTCTTTATGGACAAGCAATTGCTGAGACATTTTGTCACTACCAGACCTGCCTTGCAAGAGCTCCAGAAGGAAGCACTAATACAGAAAGGAAAACCAATACCAGCCATTACAAAAAAGAACCAAATGATAAAGACCAATGATGCAATGAAGAAATTACACCAACCAAAGGGCAAGACAACCAAACAGTAATAACCAGTAATAAAACGGCAGGATCAAATTCACACATAATATTAACAATAAATGTAAATAGACTAAATACCCCAATCAAAAGACACAGACTGGCAAATTGGATAAAAAGTCAGAACCACTGGTGTGCTGTATGCAGGAGAGTCATCTCATGTGCAAAGATGATACACAGACTCAAAATAAAGGGACGGAAGAAGAATTAGCAAGCAAATGGAGAGCAAAAAAAGCAGAGGTGGCAATCCTAGTCTCTGATAAAATGGACTTTAAACCAACAAAGATGGGCATCATATAATGGTAAAAGGATCAATCCAACAAGAAGAGCTAACTATCCTAAATATATACACACCCAATACAGGAGCACCTAGATACATAATGCAAGTCCTTAATGTCCTACAAAGAGCCTTAGACTCCCACACAATAATAGTGGGAGACCTCAACACTCCACTGTCAATAAATCAACAAGGAAATCCAGGACTTGAATGCAGATCTGGACCAAATAAACTTAATAGACATTTACAGAACTCTTAACCCCAAATCCACAGAATATACATTCTTCTCAGCCCCACATCATATTTACTCTAAAATCGACCACATAATTGGAAGTAAATCACTCCTTAGCAAATGCAAAAGAACAGAAATCAAAACAGTCTCTCAGACCACAGTGCAATCAAATTAGAACTCAAGATTAAGAAACAAACTCAAAACTGCACAACTTCATGGAAAATGAACAACTGGCTCCTGAATATAGACTGGCTAAAGATATTCTTCAAAACCAATGAGAACGAAGATGCAACATACCAGAATCTCTGGGACATAATTAAAGCAGTGTCTAGACGGAAACTCATAGCAATAAATGCCCACATGAGGAGCAAGAAAAGTATAAAATTGACACCCTACCATCAAAATTGAAAGAGCTAGAGGAGCAAGATCAAAAAAACTCAAAAGCCAGCAGAACACAAGAAATAACTAAGATCAGAGCAGAACTGAAGGAGATAGAGACACACAAAAAAACCCTTCAAAAAATGACAATAACAAGGGCTGAAGTTGAGGCAGCAATTAATGGCCTACCAGCCAAATAAAAGCCCAGATCCAAATGGATTCACAGCCAAATTCTACCAGACATACAAAGAGGAGTTGGTACCATTCATTCATTCTGAAACTATTCCAAACAACACAAAAAGAGGGAATCCTCCCCAACTCATTTTATGAGACCAGCATCATCCTAATACCAAAACTGGGCAGAGATGCAACTAAAAAAGAAAACTTCAGGCCAATATCCATAATGAACATTGACACAAAAATCTTCAATAAAATACTGGCAAACAGAATGCAACAAAATCAAAAAGCTTATCCATCATGATCAAGTAGGATTCATCCTGGGGATGCAAGCCTAGTTCAACAAATGCCAGTCAATAAATGTAATCTATCACATAAACAGAACCAAAGACAAAAACCACATGATTATCTCCATAGATGCAGAAAGGCCTTTGACAAAATTCAATAGCCCTTTATGCTAAAAAAAAAACCCCTCAATAAACGAGGTACTGATGGAACATATCTCAAAATCATAAAAGCTATTTACAACAAACCCACAGCCAGTATCATATGAATGGGCAAAAACTTGAGGCATTCCCTTTGGAATATGGCATAACACAAGGATGCCCTCTCTCACCACTCCTATTCAATATAGTATTGGAAGTTCTAGGCAGAGAAATCAGGCAAGAAAAAGAAATAAAGGGTATTCAATTAGGAAAAGAGGAAGCCAAATTGTCTCTATTTGCAGATGACATGATTGTATATTTAGAAGACCCCATTGTCTCAGCACAAAATCTCCTGAAACTGATAAGCAATTTCAGCAAAGTCTCAGGATACAAAATCAATGTGCAGAAATCACAAGCATTTCTATACACCATAACAGAGAAACAGAGCCAAATCAAGAAATAACTCCCATTCACAATTGCTACAAAGAGAATAAAATACCTAGGAATACAACTAACAAAGGATATAAAGGACCTCTTCAAGGAGAACTACAAACCACTGCTCAATGAAATAAGAGAGGACACAAACAGATGACAAAACATCCCATGCTCATAGTTGGGAAGAATCAACATCTTGAAAATGGCCATACTGTCCAAAGTAATTTATAGATTCAATACTGTCTCCATCAAGCTACCAATGACCTTCTTCACAGAACTGGAAAAAACTACTTCAAACTCCATATGGAACCAAAAGGGAGCTCACATAGGCAAAACAATCCTAAGCAAAGAGAACAAAGCTGGAGACATCACACTGCCTGACTTCAAACTCTACTACAAGCCTACAGTAAGCAAAACAGCATGGTACTGGTACCAAAACAGACATAGACCAATGGAACAGAACAGAAGCCTCAGAAGCAACAGCACACATCTACAATCATCTGATCTTTGACAAACCTGACAAAAACAAGCAATGGGGAAAGGATTCCCTGTTTAATAAATGGTGTTGGGAAAAGTGGCTAGCCATGTGCAGAAAGCAGAAACTGGACCCCCTCCTGACACCTTATATTAAAATTAACTCCAGCTGGATTTAAGATCTAAACATAAGACCTAATACCATAAAAATCCTAGAAGAAAACCTGGGCAATACCATTCAGGACATAGGCATAGGCAAGAACTTCAAGACTAAAACCCCAAAAGCAATGGCAACAAAAACCAAAATAGACAAATGGGATCTAATTAAACTCCAGAGCTTCTGTACAGCAAAGGAAACAATCATTAGAGCGAACCGGCACCAGTAGAATGGGAAAAAAATTTTGCAATCTACATATCTGACAAAGGGCTAACATCCAGAATCTACAAATAACTAAAATAGATTTATAAGAAACAAACAAACAAACAAACCCATTCAAAAATGGGTGAAGGATATGAACAGACACTTTACAAAAGAAGACATCTATGAGGCCAACAAACATATGAAAAAATGCTCATCATCACTGGTCATTAGAGAAACATAAATCAAAACCACATTGAGATACCATCTCACGCCAGTCAGAATGGCGATCATTAAAAAATCTGGAGACAACAGATGCTATAGAGGATGTAGAGAAATAGGAACACTTTTACACTGATGGTGGGAGTGTAAGTTAGTTCAATCATTGTGGAAGACAGTGTGGCAATTCCTCAAGGACCTAGAAATAGAAATTCCATTTGACCCAGCAATCCCATTACTGGCTATACACCCAAAGGATTATAAATTGTTCTATTATAAAGACACATGTTCACATATGTTTATAGCAGCACTGTTTACAATAGCAAAGACCTGAAACCAACCAAAATGTCCATCAGCGATAGATTGGATAAAGAAAATGTGGCACATATACACCATGGAATACTACGCAGCCATAAAAAATGAGTTCATGTCCTTTGTAGGGGCATGGATGAATCTGGAAACCATCATTCTCAGCAAAGTGACACAAGAATAGAAAACCAAACACCATATGTTATCACTCAGAGGTGGGTGTTGAACAATTAGAACAGTGGACCAGGGATGGGAGCATCACACACTGCGGTCAGTGTTGGGGGGCCTAGGAGTAGTATTTAACTTTTGTTCCTCTGTCTGTCATTTCTTATAAATGGGAGACAGAGAACAAAAGTTAACTACTACCACAAGGAAGCAAACAGCAGTGGTGAGGAGGGAGGGGAGGGATAATGAGGGCAGAAATACCAGATATAGGTGATGGGGGATGAAGGGAGCAAAGCACCTTGCCATGTATGTACCTATGCAAAATCCTGCATGATCTGCACATGCACCCCAGAACCTAAAGTACAATAAAAAAAAAAGGCATCACCTATATGCCAAAGACCAGAGACAACCACACATGGAAAAGAATAATAAATGCAATTTACTTAAACATTAGACATACAGGAAGCTTGCAATAATACTTAAAGAAAAAATGTCATTGGACACTGCTGGAAACTTATGTATCAAGAGGATCTTTTGAATATTCCCAGTTTAAATGAAAAAAATTAAGCATTCTGTATTTTCAACACAAAATGTATTTCATGGTATCCAGATAACTACATAGACCTAATCGAAGCTTCGTTGCAGAAGAATCTTAGCTCATAAATGTGGAAGAATAACAACTAGAAAAATCAGTATGCAACCCCTAATTATCCAAGCAATGATCATCAATGGTTAAAAGTATTAGATGAAAGACTGATGAGAAACTTTATATGAGGAATGAGGCTGTCACTGCCTTTACACATGAATCAATGTTGGCATCACTAAAAACAGGAAAACAACATGTTGTGTGCTTTATCACACAATGTAAAACGAAGAACCCAGTGCCACCTGTGAAGTGTTTCAGCTGCCCCCCCCCACCAAAAAATGAATGTAACTAGATCTTTAGAATTAATTTATAAGAAATGAGAGACAGAGGAACAAAAGTTAAATACTACACAAAAAGGTAAACAGACGAGTACAGAATGTACATCATTCTATAGGAGAAATAACCTCATTCCTGTAAAGAACAGTGATATGAAATGAAAAAATGCAACCCGATTGAGATATAAAAAGACTTAAAGCACATAACCAGTGTGAGCATCTCATTTCATTATTTTGACATTGATTCAAACAAACCGTTCTTTTAGAGACTGGTCAGTATACTGTTTTGGGCTGAATATTAAATGTTTCTAAGGAATTTTAATTTTATTTGTGATAATGTATTTAAGAAAATATATATTTTTAAAGAAACACATTCAGAACCATGGAGGGGCAAAATAAAATGATGTCTGAAATGTGTTTTACCAATAAAAGAGAGAAAAAAAGGGGGAATGTTTCTGAATCTTAAAACCTTGGAATATGCTGACTCAGTTTACTACTCTCTTTCTCCTGTATTTGTTTAAAATGTTTAATGATAGAGAATATTAAACATTACTGAAAAAATAACCTTGAAGAACAAAGGATGTTTAAATTTCCTAGGGAATTGACTGTTCCATGTAGAGTACAATATAGTACCCATATGTGCTCAGTAGCCATATGTGGTTACTGTATATACTATACCACATATGGCTACTTGAAATGTGGCTACAGCAATCCTCTCTCAACCTTTGAGGAAGATGTAACATGCAGGCTGAACATGAGTTTGACTTATGTATTTTGCAATATCAAGTTTCACAAGTACTATTTAACAAATAATAAATCTATAATGGCACTTAGGAATTTTAGAGGGGCATGTTCAGAATCTGAAAATCAATATATAAACATGTTTCTCAAGTAGGTCTAGAGGGTTTAAGATATTGATTGGTTTGGAGAACTACAGCTTGTTTAATTCATTCTATGGTGACAGATTTAAAAAAAACTAATAAAATTATCATGTTAGTAAAATTCAAATCCAAAGTTCTCCTATTGAAACAATCCCCTTTGTTGAAAACGTAATTAAAAGGGGCCTAAATGGACGACTGAACTTACTAATTTTGCCAAGTGTTAACAGTGAGAGCCTAAAAAAGACTTCTTCCCTGATAAATCTCTCTGGAAAATGCAGGTGAGAAAGTTAGAAAATGTGCTTTTATAGCTCACATGAATGAACCACAGAGAGGAAAAGTTCTGTCGAATTATCTTAAATCTCATGTGTAGACAACTTCTTTTAAAATTAAAGTTGTAAATATATGTGGAAATATATTATTAACAAAAATGACAATTATTTTCTAGTCATTATACCAAACTTGCTTATGTTACTAAATATTCACAAGTGAGAATTTTAATTTTTAACAATAAAATGTTTTAATGAATCCCAAGTGCAAAATAATTTTGCTTACTGGAGATAGAACTTTAGATGAAAATATACTTTCTTTTCCAATTAAACAAATATTTCCTACCTACATAGACCTTAATCATATATGTAATCTGAATATACAATACATATATTCATTATAACTTCATTGATGTTTATTATGAGGATCTCTGAATATATATGTATAATCTGAATATATATTATATATTCATTACATTTTATTTATATTATATATAAAATGAATACATTATATTCAATAACTTTCACTGACATGAGGATCTCTGTATGTGTATAATCTGAATATATACAAAATATGCATATTATATATAAATGAATATATATTATACATAAAATATATTGAATATAATGCATATATTATATTCACTACTTTTTATATATATTCAGATTATACATATATATTCAGAGATCCTCATAATAAACATGTTGATGAAAGTTATTATTGAAATCTACTCATAACTGTGACAGCCAAGGCTCAGACTGCCCCAATAACTGCTTAAAAGTGTCACATAGATATTTTTTAGAAACTAATATTAGAATTCTATTTTACTGACTGTCAGTGCAGCCCAGGCCCCACTGCTCCAAAGTAGAAAACAATTATATAAGCTTGGGATTTTCTGGTTGTGCATAACTTTATTCCCATTTTGAAAGAACAGGGACGATATACTTTGGGAAATATGAACACATTTTGACACAGAATAAAACTGGCTTCCCTTTCTTATTAGACTCCTAAATTAAACAATGATGTTAAACTTACATGCATGGTTCACAGCTGCCAGATATAAATATACATGTCTTGTGTTCCCTCCTTCTTCTGACAGTGGGGCAGCAGTGTGACCACCAGTAATACATACGGTAGGTCTCATGAGCTAGAGGCTAAGGTTAAAATAAAATGTGAAGAAGCTGGGTGTGGTGGTATGTGCCTGTAATCCCAGCTACTCAAGAAGCTGAGGCAGGAGGATTGCTTGCGCCGAGGAGTTCAAACTCAACCTGGGCCACATAGCAAAACCCATTCTCAACAAAACAAAATAAAATGCAAAGACATGAAAGAAAGCTGAAGAAGTTAGAAAAGTTCTAAGTGAGAATTTAATGGCAGTCTATAGAGCCAAAAGAGCCCAAAGGGAAAGATGTAGCTTTTGGTAACGGTCAAATTTCTGGCATACTATACCATTAGAGCTGATGCTAAGAACACCTGCTACCGTGCCTCTCCCATGTAGGCCCCAACTCAACCATTCAGAAAGGGTAGCACTGAGCGCTTATTATGTAATGGCTACTGTTACTACTCTCAGGGGACTTACATTCTACTGGAATGAGGCAGAGAGCAAATATAAATAAATGATAAAGTACGTCCAAACACAGCAAAAACAGGAAAACAAATCTTTTGAGCAGGAAACTAGAACTAGATGAATGGAATTTCTGAAAACCTACTTGCAGAAAGTTAACTACATTTTTTTTTAAAAGGAGAGAAGGAGAGGAAGAAAGAAGAAAAAGAGGGAGAGAGAACAGGAATATTGCTTAATTCTAAGAATGGTTATTAATAATGGCTGATCAATATTTTGTGTATTGAAAGTGGAGAATGTATATTTTGTATATTTGAAGTGGAGAGCACTATACATATTTATTAAGTTAACTACATTAAAGAACTATAGCCAGGTCAAATGCAATGGCTCATACCTGTAATCCTGTCACTTTGGGAGGCTGAGGCGGGAGGACCACTTAAGACCAGAAGTCTAAGACCAGACTGGGTAACATAGTGAGACCTCGTCTCAACACAAAAATTTAAAATAAAAAAGAACTATAGTCTAACACTGAATTTGTTTTAAAAATGGAATTATGGAGAGACTTCCACCAAGATGGCTGAATAGGAACAGCTCTGGAGCGCGGTTCCTAGCAAAAGCGGAGCAGAAGGTGAGTGATCTCTGCATTTCCAACTGAGGTACCAGGTTCATCTCAAGGGGACTGGCTGGACAGTGGGTGTAGCCCAAGAAGGCAAACCCAGGCAGGGCGGGGTGTTGCCTCACCAGAGAAGTGCAACGGGCTGGAAAACTCCCCATCCCACCCCAAGGGAGGCCATCAGGGACTTTTCTGGACACTCCGGCTCAGATACTGTGCTTTTCCCATGGTCTTTAGAGCCCACAGACCTGGGGCTTGCTACCGGTGCCAACAACACCTGGGCCGTAGGTTTCCAGCACAAAACTGGGCGTCTGTTTTAGCTGGCCCCTGGAATGCCCGAGAGACAGAACTGCCCATTCCCCTGGAAAAAAAAGGGGGTGCTGAAGGCAGGGAGCCAAGTGATCTGGCTTGGCAGGTCCCCTACACTGGCTTGAAATTTTCGCAGCCAGGACAGCAGTTTGAGCTCCACCTGGGACTGTCCAGCTCAGTGCGGGGAGGGGGGTCCACCATTACCGAGGCAGTTCTAACCCTGCCTGTGTAAACAAAATCACAAGGAAGTCTACACAGCAGATGAGCGGAGCCCGTGGCAGCTCAGCAAGGCCTCTGCAGGCAGACTGTGACTGGACTCCCTCCTTGCTGGGCAGGGCATCTCTGAAAAAGGGCAGCAGCCCATCAGGGTCTTACAAATAAAGCCCCACCTTCCCAGGTCAGAGCACCTGGGAAAAGGGGCGGCTGTGAGTCCCACTTCAGCAGACAAAACCTCCCTGCCCAGCAACTCTGAAGGGAGTAATGGAGCTCCCAGCACAGCACTTGACCTCTGATAAGGGAAAGACTGCCTCCTCAAGTGGCTCCCTGATCCCCATATATGCAAAGAGACATCTCATACAGAAGAGCTCTGGCTGACATCTGGCAGGTACCCTTTTGTGATGAAGCTACCAGAGGAAGGAACAGGCAGCAGTACTTGCTGTTATGCAACCCCCGTGGGTGATTCCTAGGAAAATGGGGTCTGGAGTGAACCACCAGTAGTCCTGCAGCAGAGGGGCCTGACTGTTAGAAGGAAAACTAAAAAACAAAAAGAAATAGCTTCAACATCAACAAAATGGACATCCACTCAGAGACCCCATCTGAAAGTCACCAACTTCAAAGACCAAAAATAGATAAATCCACAAAGATGGGAAGAAACCAGTGCAAGAAGACTGAAATCACCAAAAACCAGAATGCCTCTTCTCTGCCAAGGGATCACAACTCCTCACCAGCAAGGGAACAAAATAGGATGGAGAATGAGTTTGACAAATTGATAGAAACAGGCTTCAGAAGGTGGGTAACAACAAACTTCTCTGAGACAAAGGAGGATGTTCTAACCCAATGCAAAGAAACTAAGAACACTGAAAAAAGGTTAGACGAAATGCTAACTGAATAACCAGCTTAGAGAACATAAACAACTTGATGGAACTGAAAAATACAGCATGAGAACTTCAAGAAACATATACAAGCTTCAATAGCCAAATCAATCAAGCAGAAGAAAGAATATCAGAGACTGAAGATAAACTCAATGAAATAAAATGAGAAGGCAAGATTAGAGAAAGAAAGAGTGAAAGAAATGATCAAAGCCTTCAAGAAATATGGGATTATGTAAAAAACCAAATCTACGATTGATCAGTGTACCTGAATGTGACTAGAGAATAAAACTAAGTTGGAAAACACTCTTCAGGATATTATCCAGGAGAACTTTCCCAACGTAGCAAGGCAGGCCAAAATTCAAATTCAGGAAATACAGAGAATAGCACAAAGATTCCTCAAGAAGAGCAACCCCAAAGCACATACTCGTCAGATTCACCAGGGTTGAAATGAAGGAAAAATGCTAAGTGCAGCAAGAGAGAAAGGTCTGGTTACCCACAAAGGAAAGCACATCAGACTCACAGCAGATCTCTCAGCAGAAACCCTATAAGCCAGAAGAGAGTGGGGCCAATATTCAACATCCTTAAATAAAAGAACTTTCAACCCAGAATTTCACTTCCAGCCAAACAAAGCTTCATAAGTGATGAAGAAATAAAATTCTTTATGGACAAGCAATTGCTGGGACATTTTGTCATCACCAGACCTGCCTTGCAAGAGCTCCTGAAGCAAGCACTGAACATGGAAAGGAACAACCAGTACCAGCCACTGCAAAAGCATACCAAGTGGTAAAGATAATCGACATAATGAAGAAACTGCATCAACTAATGGGCAAAAATAACCAGCTACCATCATAATGGCAGGATCAAATTCACACATAACAATATTAACCTTAAATGTAAATGAGCTAAATGTCCCAATCAAAAGACACAAACTGGCAAATTGGATACAAAGTGAAGACCCATCAGTGTGCTGTATTCAGGAGACACATCTCCGGTGCAAAGACACACATAGGCTCAAAATAAAGGGATTGAGGAAGATTTACCAAGGAAATGAAGAGGGGAAAAAAAAGCAGGGATTGCAATCCTAGTCTCTGAAAAAAACAGACTTTAAACCAACAAAGATCGAAAGAGACAAAAAAGGACCTTACATAACGGTAAAGGGATCAATGCAACAAGAAGAGCTAATGATCCTAAATATATATGCACCCAATACAGGAGCACCCAGATACATACAGCAAGTTATTAATGACCTACAGAGACTTGGACTCCCACACAATAATAGTGGGAGACTTAAACACTGCACCATCAATATTAGATCAACGAGACAAAAAATTAACAAGGATATCCAGGACTTGAACTCAGATCTGGACCAAGTGGATGTAATAGACATCTACAGAACTCTCCACCCCAAATCCACGGAATATACATTCTTCTTAGCACCACCTCACACTTAACTCTAAAACTGACCACATAATTGGAAATAAATCACTCCTCAGCAGATGCAAAAGAATGGAAATCATAACAAACAGTCTCTCAGACCAAAGTGCAGTCAAATTAGAGCTCAGGATTAAGAAACTCACTCCAAACCACACAACTACATGGAAACTGAACAACATGCTCCTGAATGGCTACTGGACAAATAATGAAATGAAGGCAGAAATACAGATGTTCTTAGAAACCAATGAGAACGAAGACACAATGTACCAGAACCTCTGGGACACATTTAAAGCAGGGTCTAGAGGGAAGTTTATAGCACTAAATGCCCACATGAGAAGCAAGGAAAGATCTAAAATCAACACCCTAATGTCACAATTAAAAGACCTAGAGGAGCAAGATCAAACAAACTCAAAAGCTGGCAGAAGGCAAGAAATAACTAAGATCAGAGCAGAACTGAAGGAGATAGACACATAAAAAACTCTTCAAAAAAATCAATGAATCCAGGAGCTGGCTTTTTGAAAAGATCAACAAAATAGATAGACCACTAGCCAGACTAATAAAAAATAAGAGAGAGAAGAATTGGATAGATGTAATAAAAAATGATAAAGGTGATATCACCAATTCCACAGAAATATGAACTACCATCAGAGATTACGACGGACACCTCTATGCACATAAACCAGTAAATCTAGAAGAAATGGATAAATTCCTGGACACTTACACCCTCCCAAGACTAAACCAGGAAGAAGTTGAAACACTGAATAGACCGATAACAAGGTCTGAAATTGAGGCAGCAATTAATAGCCTACCGACCAAAAATAAGTCCAGGACCAGGTTCACAGCCAAATTCTACCAGAGGTGCAAAGAGGAGCTGGTACCATTCCTTCTGAAACTATTCCATTGGGAGGCCGAGGCGGGTGGATCACGAGGTCAAGAGATCGAGACCATCCTGGTCAACATGGTGAAACCCCGTCTCTACTAACAATACAAAAAATTAGCTGGGCATGGTGGCACGTGCCTGTAATCCCAGCTACTCAGGAGGCTGAGGCAGGAGAATTGCCTGAACCCAGGAGGTGGAGGTTGCGGTGAGCCGAGATCGCACCATTGTACTCCAGCCTGGGTAACAAGAGTGAAACTCCGTCTCAAAAAAAAAAAAAAAAAAAAAAAAAACCAATCCAAACAATACAAAAAAAGGAAATCCTTCCTAACTCATTTTATGAGACCAACATCATCCTGATACCAAAACCTGGCAGAGACACAACTAAGAAAATTTCAGGCCAGTAACCATGATGAACATTGATGTGAAAATCGTCAATAAAATACTGGCAAACTGAATCCAACAGCACAGTAAAAAGCTTATCCATCACGATCAAGTAGGCTTCATATCAGGGAGGCAAGGCTGGTTCCACATACGCAAGTCTATAAACGTAATTCACCACATAAACAGAACGAAAGACAAAAACCACATGATTATCTCAATAGATGCAGAAAAGGCCTTCGACAAAATTCAACAGCCCTTTATGGTAAAAACTCTCAATTAACTAGATATTGATGGGACATATCTCAAAATAATAAGAGCTATTTATGACAAACCAACAGCCAATATACTGAATGGGCAAAAACTGGGCAAAAGACAAGGGTGCCCTCTCTCAGCACTCCTATTCAACATAGTATTGGAAATTCTGACCAGAGCAATCAGGCAAGAAAAAGAAATAAAGGGTATTCAATTAGAAAAAGAGGAAATCAAATTGTCTCTATTTGTAGATGACATGATTGTACATTTACAAGACCCCATCATCTCGGCCCAAAATCTCATTAAGCTGATAATCAACTTCAGCAAAGTCTCAGGATACACAATCAATGTGCAAAAATCACAAGCATTCCTATACACCAATAACAGACAAACAGCCAAATCATGAGCAAACTCATTCACAATTGCTACAAAGAGAATAAAATATCTAGGAATACAACTAACAAAGGATGTGAAGGACTTCTTCAAGGAGAACTACAAACCACTGCTCAAGGAAATAAGAGAGGACACAAACAGATGGGAAAACATTCCATGTTCATGATTAGGAAGAATCAATATTATGAAAATGGCCATATTGCCCGAAGCAATTTATAGATTCAACACTATCCCCACCAGACTACCACTGACCTTCTTCACCGAACTGGAAAAAAAACACCTTAAACTTCATATGGAACCAAGAAAGAGCCCACAAAAGACATCACCAGGCAATATGAATTTTTCAGCTCCATTATAATCTTATGAAACCACTGTAGACCATCGTTATGCAGTGCATGGCTATCTGCACATACGTAAGTGAGCAATCTGGGGGACGGGACCCAAGTCTAAACACCAAATTCATTTATGTTTCATACATACTTTATAATATAGCCAGAAGGTAATTGTATATACTATTTTAAATGATTTTTGTGCATGAAGCAAAGTTTGTGTACACTGAACTATTAGAAAGCAAAGGTTTCACTATCTTGGCCACCCATCTGGACCACAATATGACAATATGTGGTATCATATTGGCACTCAAAAAGGTTCAGATCTGGGGGTATTTTGAATTTTTGGATTAGGGATGTCTGGATGCTCAACCTGTGGGTAGTTTATTGTACAGTGAATATTAGGATGAATTTGAGAAAACGTAAGCTAAAAGAACTGCATCATTTGTAATCAATGTGTACTAAAAGTTACATTTTCAAATACTGTATCCGAAAGATTCTTATGTTTACATAAGAAGATTCTGTATTTTCTATTACAAGTCGTTTCATGCCAAATCTTAACTTACTTTGATTTTTCATGAGGTAATATAATCTAACTCTACTGATCTTAAAGATAGGTCACACACACGCAAAAAGATAGGTCACTTCGAGATCAAAAGAATCTCTTCTATCAGTTGGCGATAAGTTTTAGATTCCAAGATCTAAAATTAGTCTAGTACCTTAATTTGCAGCTTTGCTTCTTGCAGTCGACCTTTCCACGAGGCTACAAATTTGAGGCTGTCCACAGAACGACCCACTGCCCTGTAAAGTTAAAGCATCAAACGTCACAAATCAATCATCCTTAGGAATTAAAATATGAAGAGTGACTGAAGATAGTCATTTATTTAAAATTATTTGCCATGTTTAAATAACAATACTTTTTTAAATTAAGAAACATCAAACTATGCTTAATATGTTAGAGTTTACACCAAGTTTCAAAGTTAACTATAACATGTCAGTCTCCTCTTTGATGTAAGTTCCTTAAGGATAAGGCCTTTTTTTTTTCATTTTTAAATCCTGTTTTGACCACTGTCCTCAAATGCAGGCACATGATGGTTGTTCAATAAATGTTCATTAGCCAAACTGAAATCTGATGTTTATAATACGATCCTGAAGCAATGTAAATTGGAAAACCCCTGAGAGTTACTAAATGACTACATTTTGTTCAGGATATTTTTAATAATGTCTCTTTTATTACATTCCAACTTGTAAAAATTATATATGATATGATAATCCAAACGTGGTGTAAAAAGGAGCTTGATCTTAATCATCAAGTCCTCTTCTCCACCAAGGAGGCTAGTCAGCACTGGCCAGTAGAATTTTCTGCAAAGATAAAAATACTTTTATGCAGTCAAATTGGCAGTCACAAGCCATGTGAATATTGAGCACTTTCAGTGTGGTTAGTTACTGAAAAACTGAATTTTAAATCTGATTTTACTTTAGTTCATTTACATAAGTCCATGTGACTTCTGGCTATCATAGCGGAAGCCAGGTTTAGATAAATAATCAAAATGATAAAAGTTACATTTTATCTTTTTTAATTCAAATAAAATACATCATCATTAAAAGCAATGCTTTTTTAATCTAAAGGTTAACTCTGTGATTTTAATTACAGTATAGGAAATAACAGAACTGTGTTTCAATAATAAATTTACTTCTTGACAATCAAGGGCAGTGTAATAGGAAGACAACAGAGCAAAATTAATTACCCTCAGGGACGAATAAGTATTTCATTTTAATTACCTTGCAGTTTCCTGGCGAAGGGCATTAAGAAATGTGTCTGGATGGAAAAGTTCTGATAGGTCAAGTGTTTCAGAGAGAAGAGCCTGTTTTTCAGCTTTATCTACCCAATTCTAGAAGGGAGAAAATATAAATATATAAATACACACGCACTTAAAAGATAAGTCAGTTAAAGACTTAATTATTCCTAAGTCATTTTCAGTGAGAAAGTTCGGGTTCCAAATGGTCTGAAATGGTATCTAGAAAAAAATATATAATATTTCCATATTACATTGTAAAGTCTGGCATTGTCGTTGTCCACCTTAAATAAGATTCCTTGCACAACTGTTTTCCGATAAAAATCTACTCAACATAAAAAGTCCAAAAGGTGAAAATTAACCTAATGTATAGCATCCGATTTTGGGCCATCACGTCTAGTATGCTGAGGAAATGCTGAGCATCCAGGCCTAACTAAAAAGTGCTCTTGGCAATGCAAACTGAATTAGGGTTCCAACTCCAGATTTGATGGTGAATTTGCCATCTTACTGAATAAACTATTACACTGGAGGGTAATGTCCAAGAAGAAATAATGTGTTAAAAGGTGTTTTTGAATAATCAACTCATACTCCATTTGGAGAAATACATATCAGTATAAAGTATATTTCATAAGTAAGTTTTTAAAATTGCCATTTGGAACAATTGGAAAAAACGACAATGTCTGTTAAACACCATATGCGTTCCATGTATTCACCAAGTTTACACTTACCATGACCTGCAAGTTATTATTATTATCCCCATTTTACAAATGAGGAAGTGGAGGTACAGTGGGGTTAAGGGTCTTGCCCAAGGTCAAATAATAGGTGCTGTAACCAGGAAGTAAACTCAGGTAGTCTTAGGTGATTTGTTTCTCTGTAATATTTCCTGCAGGTGGTACTGTCCTTTAAGAGATAGCTTACTGATGATTTCTGAATCAGTCTATTAGTTCAGCAGATACACAGAGATGGTACTATGGTAATGTCAGCTATTAAAAACTCATAGAATCCTCATTTACTCAGTAATTCATTTTGCAGGATTTATAAACAGTCTAGAAAAAAATTGTGTTTATTTGTTACTGTCATAGAAAGAATGTGTTTCAGGTACTATAACACCATTATTTACCCAAGCATTTACATCTCTTAGCCAGACCAAGAGAAGAAATTAAACCTCTAAAGCTACTGTGTTTACATTAACATCTTAATGCATTTGACTAGTACTCATAAATGTTCCTCTGTTCCTGTACCAATGAACAGTATGTTTTGCATGAGCAGAAAATACTTTTAAAAGATCTTCTTAACAAGCCATAATTACTTATCTTGGATATCATCCTTTACAATGATAATACTTCACAAAGTATCTATTTTAAATTAAATAGCATTATACATAGCATATTTATTCCCCATCAAGTAATTTTTATTAAATTATTGGCCTGATAATTTCTTTCCTTAGCTAAATATAATCAAATTATACTTAACTGTATATTATAAATAATATTTAATCCTGTTCAGTCAGTTAATAAATATTTTCAGTTATACTACTATTTCATTAATGCTGTAAAATTAATTCTGAATTCAAATGACTGCTGAAGAATTGTTGCCAGTAATATATATGTTCAAACTAATTAAAAATTAGTATGAGTATGGCTGATAATCAGATTTTCACTTGTTTAAATAATATAATTGTCAAGAAGGGAAAGCTCTTTAGTAAAAATGTTATTAATCCAAGGAAAAAATAACTTGTTAATCTATTAAGCTTAAAAGTAGACTTGTGCAAAGGCGTTATTAAAGTTTAAATAACAAAGATTATTTTAGCATGTATATCGTTGAACAGCAAACTTCACAGTGCAGAAACAATAAGCACATTTTTTTCTCTTAACCACATTTACACTCATTTATAAGCATGAAAATATAGAAGAAGTATTATCTTTACTAAGCAGAAATATGCACACACAAATTGGGCTTTGAACAAAGTCATAGGCATGTTAGTTGGCAAGTATTTTTCATAAATGTTTCTTCTTTACTTCACTCTAAGTTCTGGGCCATGCCACTTTTAAAGGATTAGGTTTGAAACCTCTAGTCCCTTCTGTGATTGTGAGACTATATACCCATAATTCTTCAAATATCATGTAACAGATGTAATATGGAAATAAGCAAATAAATAGCTAATAGAATTGAGCAGCTAAATGGGCTAGTCAATTTCTCAAATATTACGCACACACAAACACTTAGAATTTCTACATTAGAATGAATGATAAAGATTATCTAGTTTACCTCCGTGATTATAACATAAATAAAATGATTTTCTGAGGTGATACGATATTGTAATATTTTATTTTTAAAATGTTGATTATGTAGAATTTATGAATTCAAACTACATTCATTTACTCAGAAGCATTTACCTTATGCAAACAGCTTATTTAGTTAGAGGAGACGAGACATGCAAAAACAACTGTGAAAAATGACATAAGTGGAAAACTGCGGAAGAAATAAATAGTGTATCATGGGAGTTCCACTCCTTTATGGACCAAAATACACGGAATTTTGAAGGTAAAAGGATATTTTTTTCTAGAATATTATTAGGTAACTTATCAGGCAATTGTAATACAAGCAGGTATCATTTTTACATAGGCTAGACTTCAGAAAACGCTTTTGTATCTCTTTCTAAAAAAATATTTTCTATCTCTTTTACACAGTAATTAACACTAATATTTTTAGAGATGTAGAAGCTATTAGAATAGGTCAAAAGCTAATCCTATCGGCTATAAGAAATGAAATCAGTTAAATATAGAATTAAATCTATATAATTATTGTGGTAAAATTAAACGCACATGAAAAACAATTCTATGAAAATCCCAAAGGGCCAAAAGCATAAAATTTAAAAAAAATTAAATGATTCAAATGTATCAGTTATATCCATGGGGGAAAAATTCCTTTGAAGTGTTTGCATACATTTATGAAATGTGCGTCCACAAACCAGGAGGAAACTCAGTCTCTGATCATAATCAAGTCAAACCCTTAGGATTTAATATATTATAAGGTCACTGAGAAATAAAAGCATTCAGTCAGTGATGCTGGGAAAAACTGTTAACTGCTTGCAAAAAAATTCAACCTTCGATTCTCATTCTAATCTAAAATTGTGCTACTTATCATTCAGAGTAAAATTTCATTCCATAAATTAATGAAGGAAAAAAAAGAATCAATTTAAGATGAGGAAAAAAAGGGGGTGAGATTATACATCTGATTACAGAATGGTTGACGTTCATTAAAAACATAAAAAGAGAAGAAATATAGGTTATATTATGTAAGAGTTAACATAAACTAAATTTAAAACACACATTTACCACAAATATGAAAATGACTTAATAACATTAACAAAATGGTAAATTATTTACATAGTTACAGAAACAAGATATCATCTTCAATAGTTATGTAAAACTGGGATAGGTTTTTAGCCCAAGGGTATAGCAGGAGAAAGGATGATGATTAAATGCTGCTAGGTGCTGCAAATGGACAGTGGTACACCATCATAAAACAATGTGATAAAATGTGTCAAGGCTTTAAAACTGTAAAGCCCTTTTACTCAGTAATTCTTTTCTTGGAATGCAAATTAAGGAATAATCAAGAGATTAATATACATGGCTGCTCATTTTAAATTATAATGAATTTGAAGCATAATAAACAGACTAGAAATTAGCTGATTAAATTATGGCATATCCCTACCAAAGAAAAAATAAACAGCCAATAAAAACTGATATTTGAAAAATATTTTATGTCATTGGAAACTGTTTAGGACCTAATACATTTATCAGAATGCAAAAATGTATACACAGTATAAACCTAATTATATAAAACCATTATTTAAATACATAGAAAATATATGGGAATAAATATCAAAATATTCCAGTGGGCTTGTTTAGCCTATAACCCATTAATGACTATCTTCATTCACATATACTCGCAATTCTATAATTTAAAATACAATGCATCTATTAACTGATGCCATTTTACTTTGTTTTAATGCACTGTGTTCCTTGGAAACAGTGTTTAATGCAAATAAGTACTTTAACCAATCATTCTTCTCAATGTGCCATGTCCACATTTTAGTGTATTGTGTTTTAAATTTTATTCAATTAAGTTCATTTCCAGCTTTATTTTTGGTATCTTCTTTGACCTATAGATTATTTACAAGTGTGTATTTTATTCCTAAATAGTTTAGGATTTTCCATAAATCATTGTTGTTGGTTTCTAACTTAATTCCATGTGGTGAGAAAGCATATTGTTTGAATTCTATTCGATTTATTTAGATTAGCTTTATGGCACAGAATGGTATCTACCACCGTAAACATCCTGTGCACACTCGAAAAGAATGTGCAGTCTGCTGTTGTTAAAGCTCTATAAATATTAATTTAGCTAATAGTGTTATTCAAGGCTTTTATATCTTTACTGATCTGCTATGTATCCTGTCAGTTATTGAGAGGCATATGTTGAAATCTTCAACTTTAATTCTGGATTCATCTATTTCCCTTTGCAGTTTTCAGTTTTTTTGCTTCATATATTTTGAAACTGTTACTAGGTGTGTAAATTTGGTTTTGTTATGTACTTTTGATACTTGATCTCTTTATCATTATACAATAATCTTTGTTATCTCTGGTTATAAACTTTGCTGGGACAGCTATTTTGCTCAGTATTTGATATAGCTACACCAGCTTTCTTGTGGCTAGGGTTAGCATGGTACATCTTTTCTGTCACTTTGTATTTATATTTAAAGTGCAACGCCATAATACTGTGTACCCATCATAGCTGGGTCCTGTTTTATCCAATCTGACAAGTTTTGCCTTTTAATTAGTGACTTGAAAATATCTATCAATTTGTAAAAATGCTACCTATTTATTATTCAGAGGGAAAATTAGCTTATAAATCACCGTATTTTTTAGGGAAACAGTTCAGTTTTTTAAGCTGAGCAAATAAAATTCAATGAGTAAAATCATGGCTCTAATATGCTTTCCATGAAACTTAATTATATTTAAATGAAGGAATAAAGACCATTAGAGAATTTATTTCTTATCCAAATTATGCCTTGTTTATCTTCTTAGTAAGATGATTATTTTTAAACAATATTCTAGTTATATAAGAACAATGACGATAATTTCTAAACACAGTAATTACCACATGTATAGAGAACATCTGATAAATATAATGTTCCGTGTGTGACTTGGTATGAATAACACTCTTCACTTACTGATCGTGTGGTGGAGTGTTAAGGCAATTCTTAACCTCATTCTTTAAACAATGGATCAATTTGAAAACTAGATGGCGTTGCTGAGCTTCCAGGAATAAAGACAATTAATACATGTATTAAAAATAATTTGAGAAAGAGATTTTGACGATCCAAAGGCAAGTACAAATACAAATCCTAACTGCTGCCCTTCCTTCCTCTGTACAGTCTCGTCTTTATAAAGTTGCCCAGAGTTATCCCATCTCACAGAAGTCAGTGTCCTCCTGATAGCAGACAAGGCCTACAAGGCCTGCGTTGCCTGCTCCTGCCCAAATTCTAAACTCTTTGCTCCTTACTACCTAACTCTGACTTCTCTGGACACCTTTTTCAGTCTTGTTTCCTTCAGGCACATTTGCCTTTCTTTCCCAAAAAACTCTTTTTGCCTGGTGCTTGCTGTTAACTCTGCCTGAAACTCTCTTCTCTCATTTACCTGCATAGACTATTCCCTTACCTCCTTTAGGTCTCTGTTCAAATGCCATCATATTAGAAATGTCTTTCCTATTCTACCAGTTTTAACACAACAAATTTTTATCTATTTCACCTTTATATCTACAGCTCTATATGCGACTAGCGGGAATTAAGAAACAAAGGAAAAAAAATTTTTGATCAAGTTAAATCAATAGCTACATTTTTGTACCTGGAATTTGGCTAACATTTTCCTAAAGTGATTAATTGTGTTGCTTATCTGAGAGTTTTTCAAAGTAAAACTTCTAAGAAACTTGAATTTTCATGTCCCCATAATCTCAACCAAACAACTTTGTAAGAAACAAGTAAGTGTTGGCTTTGAGAAGGGGTTTAACATGATAAACTTATAAAGAAATGCTGATGTTTCTGGCATTTCTCATCTCTAGATTTGAAGATATGGCTGAAAGCTGACCATCAGAAATCTCTCTCTGCCCAACCCTCTCCTCCCGTGGATTGAGTTCCCTTGTAGGCTGGATAACACTTCTTAACCGTTTACATTTCCCCTCCAAAGGCAAAGAAATAGTTTGACTTGGGACTTTGTTTTTAAGGTATTTCAACCTTTACTTATTCTAAATTTCCCTGAAGATTTTAACTATTTTGTAGAATATAAATGTCAGAATTAGCAGATGTGGAGCCATAGAGAAATGGAATAATATTTTCCTGTGGAAGAGATATCTTTTAAGAGACAGTTTTAAGTTAACTAGGAAATCTCTCCACACACTAATTTATAAACAGAACATGATACTGTTAAATAGTATCGTGGAAGAACATACACACATATGATCACCTACATTCATTCCAGTAAAAAGCATGCTAGATAACGTAGTAAGCTTCTCCCCAACCTCCCAGGTTTGCTTACTATTATCCTTAAACTTAATATCCTAATTTTTCTACAGAAAGTTATTTTCTTCCCCTTTAATTCTTGGCATAGTAAGCATAGAACCTGCATCCAATAAGGTGGAAAGAATTTCTGAAGAGTTTTAAAAAAAATTCCTAGTAGTTTGGGTCCGACCTTGTTGGTTATTATTTGGATGTCAACAATATGTGGAAAAAATATTGGACAAAATGAAAAAAAAACCTCAAAAGTCAAATCCTGAATTAACAGAGAAGGAACAAACCAAAAACCTTTACCCGAATTAATGGGATACCCACAAGAAACAAAACAGCAGTAAAGCCAAGCGCTTATAAATTTAAAACAGTTCACACATTTCCATTTCATTAAAAAATCTTAGTTGTAATAAACCTTTCAAAAAGAACAAAGTTTCCATGCTGCCTAGTGATGGATGCAGACTGTGGGACAAAGTAACTTCTGCGAATTCCATGAATGTGGTGATGGCAGGATGGATGCTTGGAAGGCTTGCTTCTTCCAAGTCTATAAATTGAAGTCGATGACTCGAACTCAAAATCTTAGCCACTTTTTGACTGGCTTATGTCAGTGGTACTCCACATAGTACAGCTTACTCCACATACTGTGTGGTACTCCACGTAGTATACTGAAAAGTCTCAAGCTGTACAAAGGATGTGAGGAAGATTTTAGGCTCTGTCACTCTATTGCCACTGAGTTGATTTTGCTACGTTGTTTAACTTTATTAATAGATTCAGTCTTGTCTAGAAAAAGAATACACCCTACCTTCCTGTTAAAAAAGGAAATCTCACTCTTCCCCTATCCTTAATATAGCCACCTATGAGAGTACGAGAGGTTCTAGCCATATATTTGGTAGTTTTTCAATTAAAAAACTTATAAATCTAGGTTTCTAGCTCAATATTTGATCCAAAGAAGTAATATTTTTCTGTAGAACTTTGTGATATACTTTTATCACCTAGTGGAGAAAATTTTGGGGAATAAAATTTCCTTCTTTACGTTTGTTATTTACCATTTCTCCGTCTTTTCTAAATACAGGAACGAGTTGAGTTACACGGGCTGAAAAGCCCGACAGTGTTCATGAGAACCTGAACCGCGATGAGAAGCAAGATGGTGAAAAAGTACCTCTTGGCATCGCATTGAAGTCTCAGCGTGGCAAAGCCGGAACTCACATTGTCCACCTGCGTACAGGTCTCCTCTTCATTGTTAACAATAATTCATAACCGTAACTTATTTTGTGACTAGTTCAAGTGCCTATTTAAGGCCAGTCTTCCCACTTGTGCATTGGGACCTATGTTCTCTTGCCTTTTAAAGCACTTTACTCCTACAATTATTTTCTTTTCCTTGTACCATCAATTTTTAAATTTATAGTGAACACAGATTTGCTTGAAAAAATCCCCTATATTAAAAAATAAAACCAAAAAAAATCCTTTGGCTCTTCTCCCTATCAGTATCACTGTATTCATCTGTTACTTCATAACACAACTCCCTGAAAACCCGTCTATACTTGCTGGCTCAACTTTGCTCCTTTTCCTTTTTAGACTCATATGACCAGGCTTTCATTCAAACAAGTCCTCAAGATCACCAATGTCCTCCATGCTGCCAAACATGATGCTTCTCCAACGTCACTTACAGCATTTAACATAGTCAGCCATTCTGACCTTTGAAACACACTTTCCTTTCTTGGCTTCTGGACCACTGTAGCCGTCCAGGCTTTCTTCTGTACACCTAACTACTTCTTGGTTTCAATGGTTGACAACTTTTCCTTTACTAAACATCTCAATATTGAAGTGCACCAGTGCCAAATACTTGGCCATCCCTATGGTTTTAAACACTATCTTGATATGGTGATGACTGACTGCTAATTTTCTATTTCCTATTCCAACACCTCTTGCATCAATTACTTCTCTGACATTTCCATCAGATGTCTAAATGGCATCTAAATTTATCATGTTCACATTAGAACTTTTAATTTGCAAGATCACTCCCCTCCTCTTTAAACAACAATAACAAGTCAAAACTTTGAAATCATATTTGATAGCTCTCTCCCATGCCCCACAGGCAAATCCACAAGTTAAATATCAAAATACTAGCACAACTTTAAGAAGCCTCCACCTCCACAGCTACCATCCTAGTCCACCATAACCTCACTTGGATTACTGCAATAACCTCTTTTTCCTTCCCAAGCAAGTCAGATGTTTATTATTCACATTAATATTCAAATCTCTACATAAGTAAAAAGAGATTAAAAAGAATATGTAAAGATAATCCCAGAATATAACTTATACTTTAAGATGGGCATAGAAAGGAGCCCCAAATGTCGATAGATACAGCAAACATAGGTCTATAAAAAGATAGTTTCATATACTAAATGCTGAAACATCTGCAGAACAAAAAATATGAAGTCTTTCAATATTTATGTGACTGTCCATAATCCTGAAGACAATTTCCTCAACTAGTTCATTTTTATGAAATCATCAGATTCCACGAAGATATTTGAAGGCAGACAGTGAATTGTACTGGCATGATTTATTTGAATGTATAAAACGTATTTATTCATTTGGTGTTTTAGAAGAGATGCAGCTACGTGTGGTTTTTGAAAGCAATCTCTCTTTACTGGTCAGCCTGCTCCTATTCTTCCTCCCTATATAGCTTATTCACATACCAGCAGAATAACCTTTTAATCTTCCCGCTCTCAACCGTCTACTGACCTCCCACGTACTCAGACTAAACGTAAATTTCTTACCAAGCCTACATGGACTCATACCTGATGGTCCTTGGCCACGCATTCAACATTTCCAGTAAAACTTTCCTTATATCAGGCCCTAGCCACTCATTTGTTCCTTGAACAAGTAAAGCACATTCCTGTGTCAGAGATTCTGTACTTACTGATCCCTCTGACTGGATTTGCTTTTCCTTCAGATACATTTCAAGGTTTGCTCTCTTACTTCATTCAAGTCTCTGTTTAAATATCTCCAAAGAGAGGCCTTCCCTGACCATTAATACTAAAATGTTACCTTCCCCTAACCACTAATCTCTGGGCCCCTTAATCTACACCATTCTGCTTTACAACATCCTTAGATTTATTAGAAATAAGGTTTAGTTCAGTTTCAATTTTTGGCAAGATCTGTTATTTGCCTTTTACCTTCTGGTGGGCTCAACAAACGGATGCTTCCTTTAACACTGTTCTGACATCCCAGAAAAAATAATAATTGTATAAGGATAGATGTTACCACCCTATCCAATAAGTGTGACAATGTTAGTAATGTCAGCCAGGTATGACGTTTAGATTTATTTAAAAATATTATTCACTCTATGTTACTTGAAGTGAAAACCCCTTATGTGCTCTATAGGTTGAAATTACCTTAGTCTGAACCGTTAATATGTATTTAGTATAGCAAGAAAAGAATTTAGGGAATAATTTTTATAAAAATTGTTAATTTTATGTTGATTTCAGAACTTATGATTCAAGAAATCAATTGATAATACAAATATTAAGAGGCAATAATAGCAAGATAAATATGAAAAAGTCGGAAGTAATTTATTCAAGAAATATTAATAAAAATTTAATACAAAAAAGATATGTATCAGACAATACTAAAATCTAGATCTTTGTGGAATTATTAAATATGCTGACATTTTCAAAATTAAATAACAAGTAACAAAAGTTCTACTTAACTGTAAGTCTTTTAAGAGGAGGAGTTACTTGGAAATATTTCCCACTTGTGAGAACCAAATAATAATGGAAAACAACTTTGATATCTCAAAATTTCTCAAGGAGAAAAAACAGTCAAATATAATTTAAAAAATTACCCAATATAAATCATCTTCACTCCAGACATAAGGAAAAAAAACTGGGTATATATAATATTTACTTTCTCACTTATCAAATTTCAGAACTGTAGACATTAAAAATGATACACATTTAGAAACAATTTCTTGTTGAGGTTATGAATCTATAGAGGTTAAAAAAAACTTGTCAAAAATCACTGACAATAACTTTCAGGAGATTAAGTAAAAGGAGTTCTGAGGTTTGCTAAGCTATGAATCTTATATTCAAGATTCTAGAATATACATTACTAAAAACATTTTCTTAAATTATTTCTATTGTATACAAAATTGGTGTTATTGGTAGTATTAAGCCAAATAATAGTCTACTTCAATATTGTGTACAATGGACAAATAGATAAATAATATACAGCCCCAAGTCCTTTTAAAGTGTGATAATATAAAATTAACAATAAAACTAATCACTACTTTCTTTGCTCATGAAGAAATTTCCAGTTGCAAATAGCTAACAACAAAGTAAATCTGATAGATAATATATTATACAATGGAAAATCAGCAAGTGAAACAAATGTGGTAAAGGCTATGACTGATTAGGAATCACAAGCACACAATGTTTTGTTCACAACTTTCCATTGTATCTTCAGAAATAATAAAACATTTTGATAGGCGAGTTTTATTCACACCAGCAGAAAAACTGTCAACCCTTTCTATTATTAGTCTTTACCAAAAATAAAAGTATATGGTATACAAGACATTTTGCAACTCTCTTTTATAAATTAATAATGTATGTTCAAACAAGATTAAGAGAAGCCTTTAAATGGCAAAAAAAAAAAGGCTCATAAATCAAGGGAACCCTTAAACAAAATTTTGCAAATAACGGTACCAGCGCAGGAGATTTTACTAACAATAATTGGTTACTTGCAGGGAAAATCATTTGCTACAACTTGCTGATTCTTCAAGAAACCAAATTTGTCCTAAGAGTTTATTCTCTGCATGTTTTCTGCTGTAAATATCCTTTTATTATGCTACTCCAGGAAGCTGCTAAAATTGGTATGCATGTGACGAAAGCTGCAATGCAGGTAGAAATTCAGGAAAGATTTTGTTATCTTGAGAGCCAATTATGTTGCTATGTTGTCAAATTTCTAGAACCAAGATTTATCTTTTGCAAGCAGTACAAATAGCATATTTTGTAAGATTGCTTCTATAAAACTGCATGTGATTATAGACTATAGAGTGCTGTTTAGTATTCCAAATGTGCAAGATAGTTGGCCGTAGGAAGGATTTATCAGCTGTTACTGCTGAGAAATTACTATCCCTGTGCAAAATTTGACTCTTAAAATTTTGTAGTATTACTGTCATAGTAAAAGCTTTGTTTTTCTAAATACAAGTTCAGATGTATACCCCAACTTAAAGCTTGGCTGTATATTAATCTGAAATCTCAAGATTTTGGCCAAAGTATTTTGATATAATTCTAATATTAAGATTTATTTGTTTGCTATCTGTCTCCTTCACTAAAATGTAATAATACCTGTTGACAGGAATTTCATATTTTCTCACTACAATGTATTTCTAGCACTTAAGAACAGTGGCTGGCATATAACAGAAGCTCAATAAATGTTCACTGAGTGAATAAACTAATAAATATATATTTGTTCATCTATATGAATAAAAAACATCCACAGGTTTCTCTCCTGGGTATAATATACAAAAATGGGATGCTGGAGGTTTTAAAGCCACATGCAGACTTTTTCAACTTTGTTTCTAAGTCTTCTATGAATGATTTCACTGAGTACTTTGTGTAAAGCACTGTTTGAGGACTAGGAGAGCTACGAAGATGAATTAGGAAAATATTAAACTCTCCCAGGAATGCAGAGCATGGTAGCAGAACCTTCCAAAATACAGTGAGATACCTCAAAAAATGAGTAAAACACTAACAATGTAATTGTAATAAACTGCTTTTTACATTTGAAATCGCAAGAGAAAATAAAACACTTCAAATGTTAGATTGCAGAAGTAAAGTGTAAATTTAAACCATAACATTTATGGGTAGATTTAGATAGAAGCCAACATTTCGAAATATGTAATGAAATACTACAGAATATAGATAGCTCAGGAAGCTAAATGATGATGATTGGAAAAAAGAGATTTATGTGAATTTGCTTGAGAATAAATAACTTTATAATTGGAGTTATTTATTTATTCAACAAACATTTACTGAAAAGCCTATTTATATAAGTTACTGTCTACAGACTTGGATAGGGCAGTAAAGAGACAAAAATCTCTGCTTTTATGAAGCCTCCTTTTTAGTGGAAGAATACATAGAAAACTTTTAAAAATAAATAGGTTATAATATACAGAGTATTAGATGAAGATATAAGCCATAGAGAAAAATAAGGAGGGAAAAAAGAGTAAGAAGTATTGGGGGTGGAGCAGGGATTACACTCTGAAACAGGATGGTCAGGGAAGCCCTCACTGAAAACATGACATTTGAGCAAAGACCTGAAGGAGATAAGGAAGCTTCTTTATGCATATCCAGGGGAGAGCACTCCAAGGAGAGGAAGCAGCAAGGGTAAAGGCCATCAGAGGGAGCGTGCCGTGCCAGGTTTGCTCATCGAAAAGCAAGACCAGTATGGCTAGAACAGAGTAAATGAGGCAGAAAACTAGGAAAGGAAATCAGAGAGGTAATGGGGCTCGACCTTAAAGAAACTTGTAGACTGTGGCAAGGATGTCGATACTGTAGATGGGATGACTAGTCATGGGGATATTTCCCAGAGAGGAGTGATGTAATGTGAGCTGCACTTTAACATCAGGCCATTGGAGACTGCTTGACTTAGAACCAGTAACAGTGGAGACAAGGGTAGAAGCAGGACTAGTTAGTAGCTGCATTCATGATGACTTCAATCAAGGTAGTAGCAGGACAGATGGTAAAAGGAAATACATTTGAATGTATTTCAAATGCAGAGAAAACTTGAGTTTCTGGTTTACTGGGTAAGTGTGACAGCAGAGGAGTCAACAATGACTCCAAAAATTTTATACTTAACTGACCCCTGGGGAACAGGGGATAGCACTAAGTGGTTCTAGATTGCAGTACTTCTGCTGTTTGCCCAAATACTTCCTTTAGTGATTTGTTTCTGCTTATTTGGTTGTCTGTTCTGATAAGATTTCAGAATACTCTATATGTCATGCTAAATAGTATTTACTAATAACAACAATAATTAATCTATTTATTGCTTGGATCTCCCCAAACTTCAAGGTGCCTAATAGTTGATATAAACAACAGGATTCTGTCATAAGAAGAAGAATGGCAGGATTCGTAGTAGAGCAATGTGCCAGCCCCTAGCTTGGGTTTGGCAAAGAAAATTGAATGAAGTTCAAGGAGGAGTCACTGTGGATCTTAAGACTAAAGACGTGAAGCTAAAGCACTTTAAGTATTAACGGCAAACAATGCTGATGTAATAACACATGGCATTCCAAGTTTGTTAGCAATGGAAGCACAGTGCGGGGAGACACTCACGGGTCCATTAAACACGTCTAGAATACTGGGTCTATTTAGCATACCCCAGTCTAACTAGGTCATGGTGATCACGATCTCTCTACATATCCTGGCTTAAATATAGAAAACAGCACATGAGTCGGGATGGAATAAAAATTGCAGGTGTACAGTCAAGGGATCCAACTATGAGTCGTTGAGAAAAGTAACCAAAACAAAGGAACCAAAACAAAGGCTGACAATGTAGGATTTACAAACAGGGTAGAGAACATGCTAGAATTCAGAATGATCATCACAGAAGAATCAGAGTATCCTGCTCTAAGGGCTAGGCTACTAGCCAAGGAGAAAACAAGGAGTGGAAATCCGGAACCCAAGAATCTCTTCGAAGATGTTGTTTCTGAAGAAAAGGCAGAAAAATTTGAAGCCAGGGAAATAATTCTAAGTTCACTAAAGAGAACAACCTGTCTAGTCCATTCATTTGTTAATTCCTTTGTTCACTCATTCACTCAGTACTCAGCATATAGGCATTGGAAATATACTGGATTTTTTTTTAAAGATCTCTGCTCTGAAGGATCTTGTAGACACAAGAGAGTGAATGCCAAGCTGCCTGCAAGACTCTTTGGCTGAGGTTCCTTGGATCCCTAGGGGATCTCTAGCTCTCTCTAAATTAAGCGTATTCAGAAGACAGTCTTAAACCTTTTGCCACCAAGTAGACTGAGACTGCTTCCATACTGCAGCTAAAACAATCCCTTTAAAACATAATTTGACATTCCTCCTTGAAATCCTGCAATGGTTACCTTTCGTTCTTAGGATAAAGTATAATTCCTTAATACATTATCATGACTTGGCCCCTCCAGCCTGAACACAGGCTCCTTGCAATCTGTGCTCTGGTTTTAGTTACTTGAAACCACAATACTTACTTTTTATTAATTTTTTTTTTTTACAAAATTTCAGTAACTTTGGTATGAACACTTACTCTTGATATTAGACTCTGGTCTGCCTTCTGTCTGATGCATTCTTTCCTCCCATTCTCATTTGGTTTATTCCTACCCAGTTCTCAGCTTAGGCATCACTTCTCTGACCCCTTCAAAGTACTGCTCTTTGCTTCCACAGTGCTGTACTTCCTTTATCACTGTTGACTCAGTTCTGTCTTTCTGATAAGTTGTAAGGATAGTTCCTGGAGAATAAGATGTGTCTATTTTGTTTACCACTGTATATTCAGCAACTTCACACAGTGTTTGGTGCCGGGAAAGTATTAATCACATTTCCTGGATTATTTTTTTTAAGAGGAGAGGTCTCATTGTTGCTGAGACTGGACTTAAACTCTTGGGCTCCAGTGATCCTCCTGCCTCAGTCTTCTGAGTAGCTAGAACTACAGGCACATGCCACTGTGCCCAGCTTACATTTATCTAATTTTTACTGCTAAGATGATAGAGGAGAACAGACAGAATGAATATAAGATCTGTGAGGCAGTTACTGTATCTATTTACTAACCATTATATCTCCAGTACTTCACACAGGGCCTAGAATAAGGTAGCTGCTTACTATATTTTTGACTGAATGAATAAATAAATAAACGAATGCCTATAATAAACGGGCACTATATATGACACCTTCAATAGTTTGTTCTCCTTTTCCATAAACTACGCCTCAAAATGCAAGACTCTAAAATCTTAAACTATAACGGTGTCTGGACTTAACCTGCTGTGTACCTGTTTGGATTGAGTCTGATCATGACACTTTTTAAGAAACCCAAAGGTGCCATTTTCACAGATCCTTACAAACAGGGCTTCTAATTTTCCCTGCCCACCCAGTTTCCCATCCCTTAGTTTTCCAACTAGGTAGTTACATTGTTCTCCAAGTATCAAAAGCTGCTCTGGGTAGGAACCTGTGAAATAGAGAAGGCACAGATGAAAACTAGAGATCTAGGCCGGGCGCGGTGGCTCAAGCCTGTAATCCCAGCACTTTGGGAGGCCGAGGCGGGTGGATCACGAGGTCATGAGATCGAGACCAACCTGGTCAAAATGGTGAAATCCCGTCTCTACTAAAGATACAAAAAATTAGCTGGGCATGGTGGTGTGTGCCTGTAATCCCAGCTACTTGGGAGGCTGAGGCAGGAGAATTGCCTGAACCCAGGAGGCAGAGGTTGCGGTGAGCCGAGATCGCGCCATTGCACTCCAGCCTGGGCAACAAGAGCGAAACTCCGTCTCAAAAAAAAAAAAAAAAAAAAAAAAGAAAACTAGAGATCTATCAAGCCCTGGAATAGATGAAAAGCAAATCCCAAATACTAAAGGTTACCTCAGGGAGATGGCTATCTATATAGTTATAATTTAAAACAAATATTAAGCTAGGAAAATAAAACAATATAAAAAGTATCTCCAAGTGGTTGTGGAAGTCAGAAATCGTGCATATTCCCTGGTTGGAAGGATGAAAGGTAAGCTATGGTCAGTCCTGAAAGTTATCTTGAGAGTTAGAGAGAGTATTTTATCACACAATTAAGGCTAAAGGCCATATAAAGCTTTTAAGAAAATTATACAGTGGAAAAGTGTTCAGTTTTGATGACCAGTTATTCATCAATACATGAATAATCATGCAAGAAAATTGTAATAATTCATGTAAAATTGTTTTAAAGAATATTAATTTTAGTATCACCAATACACTTATCATTATAAACACATAGGATAATTATGAAGTAAACTTACATAGTGTAATATAGTGTAAATTAACCATTCATGGCAAATTTAAAAAGTCCTTGTCCTTTTAAAAATAATATAAAGAAAACAGTACTGAAAAGTACGTGAAGTGGTAAATTATCAAACCATGCAATTATACAACAAACTTCAGAGCATTCCTCTACTTTTCTAATATCACTGATAGACTTTCTCCCTTTCTTCCTTCCTTCTAGCATTCACTAGTAGAGCATGTCTAGGCATACATACACAGCAGATAGAAAGATGAGTAAATCAGAGTCCCTGCCAGATCCTTCTCTACCTGCTAATTTTAACCTCATTTCCAGATCTAGTACTTCTTTTTTCCTTCCAATAATCCTACAATCCAGAGAACTGGTTATAATAGAAGCCAAACAATTGCTCAAATGGATCCTGGTGCCTTCAAAGGAGTCCCATTTGTAGGCTGGCAAATAGAGTAAGAAGAGATGAAAAGACGGAACCAGGGGAAGACCCCCTGGAGGAGATCTCTAAAGAGAGGAGAACAGAGTTAGTATGGAGGTCTAGGGATGAGCCTTCAATTGCATGAGGTCAACTTTTATATTAGAACAAAGATGATGAAGATGGCTTCAGATATATTTGTAGATGAGAGAAAAGGGCAGGAATTTTCAAGTGGTCATATCTCACAGCTTGAATGTTCTTTATGAAGTAAAACGTAAGGTGTTCTGCTAAGGAGAAGGGGAGTCAGTGACAGAATGGAGTCTTCAAGAAGGAGTGACAGTTTGAAACAGTGCTGTGGAATACAGGGGCACTGCTCAGGGCCCATCCAATACTGGACACTGTATCTGAAGAAGTGTCAGTAGCAGAGCTCACCAGCCTGCATACAGACAGAGGCTAATCCAAGTTAAATGGTTTTGGAAAGGATGAAGCATAAACAAAAGTGAGCTAGGGTACTGAAGATGCTAGAAGAGAACATAGTTACACGCCATGAATTGCAGGCTGAATTGGCCAGATTCAGGAAAGAAAGTGACAGACTGGGAGAACACTGAGCAGGAAGAGACTGGGAAGTCCAGAGAATATGAAATTGAGAATGAAATGTGGCGGCTGTCAAAGAACAACACGTATGCTTAGGGGTTCAAAGGTGGAGCAGAGATGAATGATGACGAGGTTAAGGTGTGAACAGGTTTGCGAATTTTTTTTAAAGCATGGATGAAGAGTGCTGTATTGAGAAGGACACAGATCAAGTTATTCATGTGACAGCAGCAGCTAATGTGGATCAAAAAAAAGCTGTTTGTGAAGCTGGTGCAACAAGCCAAGGAAGACAGTGGAAAACCCACAAAGCTACCTTGTTTGTATCAGCTAACCTATATCATTAACTGTTCCTTTAAAAATACGCTCTTTCTCTGTCTATATCATTCTTAATTCTGTTTTCCTGCTGTACACAACTGGTTTATTCTGAAAAACCTTAATCAATTTGAAAAAAGCTTTTTTAAAGGAGCTCCCCAGAGGGAGGTCCCTACAGCAGACTAGTCACAGGGATGATTCGGTTTCAGTTACCACATATGTGACCACCTCTACTAAAATTGTAAATTTTTCCCTAAATTCTCAAAAATGATGAAAAGCCACAGTTAAGCAGAAAGCACATACTTTTTTTTTTGTAAAAAAAAATAGTGCTATACAAAAACAATGAATGGCAGAATAATGAATATATGGCATTTTGTGCGCAAAATCATAATGTAATTCTCACTAGTCATTGGCACAATGGCTATCTATATAATTCAATAGTTACACAGTCAAACAACCACTTAGTAAATAATTTAGTCTCACCTGTATTGCAACGGCACGGGCAACAAGACCTCTAAGGTATTGTAAGGGATCTTCCGGACCTTCCCACTTGCTCTGCCATGTAAGAGGACACTGCAATTTAAAAAGGGTCAATATTAAGTTTATGGATACGATACTACATATAAAACATGTTAACACTGGCGTGATGGAGAAAAGTTTATATATACGACACTACATATAAAACATGCTAACACTGGCGTGATGGAGAAAAGTTTATATATACGACATCACATATAAAACATGCTAACACTGGCGTGGAGAAAAGTTTATATATATGACATCACATATAAAACATGCTAACACTGGCGTGATGGAGAAAAGTTTATATATACGACACTACATATAAAACATGCTAACACTGGCGTGATGGAGAAAAGTTTATATATACGACACTACATATAAAACATGCTAACACTGGTGTGATGGAGAAAAGTTTACATATATGATACTACATATAAAACATGCTAACACTGGTATGATGGAGAAAAGTTTATATATACGACACTACATATAAAACATGCTAACACTGGTGTGATGGAGAAAAGTTTACATATATGATACTACATATAAAACATGCTAACACTAGTGTGAGGGAGAAAAGTTTTGGCATAATTCACATATACATATGAAAATTCATTTCATTAAGATATGTCTGTTTTTCTTTGATCTCATTAAATTGAATAGCAGAGACAGCATGAATTAATGTTTTTCTAAAAGTAAGTTTTTTTTCAAAGTACAAATTCCTGAAATAATAAAATGATGGAACTTAAACTGACAAATAAAAAAAAGTCAACCATGTTTTCTTCTAACAAGCAATATTTACTGCATAATGAAACTCAAATTAAATTTGACAAAACAATTTTAAAGGTGGTAAAAATTAAACAACGACGTTTTGGTCCCTACAGAGTTTTTAAAAACCATAAATAGAGCAGTATAATCGAAACTTTATTTCCCAAACCACATTGAGACATATGAAACAACAGAAAAAAAAGGAGTACATTAAATTAAAAATAGATAAAATAACCCCCCTCCCCAAGAATAGCTGCCTACAAAAGTTATCTTTCTAATATCCGACGTTCCAATAAAGGCATTCTCCACTCATGCAGACTCTTTACTGCACAACTGTGCTTGTAACTTCATGTTCATTACAATAGGCCTTTTTGGTGAAGGTTTTCTGGATTTTCTAAATATTTTACAAATATCACGCAAACTTCTTAACATATTATTTTTCTGAAGTGTGGTAATAAGGAGAGAAAATCAATTTTATACCCCCAAACTGTGTCTGATTACATAGTTAAGAAACTACCATGGGCTAGAATACATCAACAACGTATGGAAAATGGGAATTGTAAGATGACCAAATTTAGAGTAGGAAAGGACCTTAGAAAACACAGAATCCCTTTACTTTAGAGAAATAAAGTAAGCCTTCTTAGGAATGTGGTAGATAAGTGCCAGAACTGTGCTTTGATCTAAACAGGTGTAGGGATTCTGAAACATGACTGCAAATCCTTTGACACTTCTCTTGAGACTTGAGGTCTGTGCTCCTCTCTTCTAATACAGTGGAAGTGATACTATGCCAGTTTCCAAATCTAGGCTATAAAAAAACTTGGTGGCTTATATTTCCTGCGTTTTGAGACACTTAATCTTAGAAGCCAGTCACCATGCTGTGAAGCCCAAACCGTCTTTGGAGAAGCCCGTGTGGAGATGAACAGAGACCCCCGGCTCTCAGCCAGCACCAACCTGCTAACCGTTAAGTGAGCAGTGTGAGGGAGGCAAGCTTTCTCCACCACGCCGTAGTACATTTCAGACTTTGAAGCGAAAACGGAATGCTTTTTTAAAAATAGGATTTTAAGCTAGCAAGTTTGAGTGACATTTGTTCTGCAGCAAGACAACGGATAACTATTTTGATACACCAAAGGTGGGCTGCTGCCTTAACAAAATCCTGAATCATACGGCATTGGACTGAGACTCGGTGGTGGGCTGAAGCTGGAGGGATCTTTAGGAGAATGTAAGTGAAAACTTAAGGACTTCTAGGAGAACGCTACTGGAAGCCTAAGGAGCTTTGAGGACTCCAAAAAAAGGAAGGAAAAAATCTCAGACAACCCTCTTTGTTAAACAATAGGGCTTCAATAAGTCTTAAGGGTGTTGTCCCACAGTGGACACAAAATAAGCCTAGGATAGAAAGACTGACCTTGAAAAGATCTGAGGGTGTGGTTTTTGTCTAATGGAGTGCTCAGTGAGATTCACAGTGAAATCCCAGTTTTAGAAAAACTGTTCGGGTGTAAACTATCAGTTTAGGATTAAAGGGTAGGAGAGGGGACAATTAAGAGAGAACTTGGCTCCAGGGCTTCTAGGGGCAGGAAGCAGACTGAGAAAACTACTCAGCTGCAAACACGAGCTACATTTTATTGAAATGTACAGATAATTTAGAGGTTAGTATCAAGAGCTCAGAGGGTAAAGCCAAGAGCAATTAATAACCATTCCTAGGAAACAATACAAAATTCTAATAAAGGAACTGGAAACGAACTTGCTTGGATTTCAGAATTGCTAAGGATATGTTAGCCTCATATTCTTCCCCCACCCTTTTTGAATAGGAATGTTTTTGCAGTTATGCTATGCCTGTCATGCCATTTTATATTGGTTTTAAGGGGAACAGGTAACTTGTCTCTGCAGTTCACTGGTCTTTAGATGCGAACCAGATTTAAGCAGCTATTTTTGAGGAATCAAACTCAAAAAGCCTTATCCATACCTTTACCTGATTTAAATGGCAATCTTATTCCTTTAGCCTCAGCCTGATCCTGTAACGAAATGAAACACGTAGAGGAGTTTGGGAGGAGATAGTTTTATTTTGAATGTGGGGAAATGTAAGCAATTTGTGCCTAAAGGGCAGACAATGGCAGTTTTTAAACATGACTCCCAAATTATTTGACATTCCTGTCACTCACAGTTGACCAACAGCCAGCCCATGAGAAACCTAGGAAGATGAGTCTTGTGCCAGAATACTCAGCTAAACCACACCTGGATTCCTGACCCACAAAAACTGAGATATAATCAATTTCTTTTGTTTTATGCTACTAAGTCTTTTTTTTTTTTTTTAAATTTTTATTGCATTTTAGGTTTTGGGGTACATGTGCAGAACATGCAAGATAGTTGCATAGGTACACAC
>CM052657.1:1071345-1127461 GCA_028533165.1 Leontopithecus rosalia | reverse complement strand
CACTTACAGCAGGCACTTACAGCAGGCACTTACAGCAGGCACTGCTCCGTGTATTCCATCTGCATTATCACTTTTACGTCTTATGGCAACCCTCTGAACTGGGTACAATTATTATTACCATTTCACACATCTGGAAACTGATGTAGAAAAAGCTTAGGTGACTTGCACAAAAAACATTCTAGTGCCATCTTGGATGTTTTAATTTCCACTCTACAATCTTAGTATGTTTATTGTATGAACCTTAAAAATGGCCACTTGTAGAATTTTCCTCCCTTCTCTATTTAAGGATGGAATTAATTGCACTATTGACAAATACCACTATCCCACTGGTAAAGATAATAGATTGTTTCTCAAATAGGAGTGCAATACCAGTAATCCATTATCTGAAGACTGTTGAAGTCAAACCAACATTGGTTTTTAGGTTTTGAAAATGTTAGAAGAACTTTCATTTGATTCTAGCCTATGACAGTGCCTGAAACTGGGAGACAGCACTATAATTGTAATTTATTTCAAACTCTAGCAGTTGCACAAGGTTTTCATGATGAGTGAAAAAGGACTCAGTTTACAATTTTAAAAAAAGAGCAAGAAAAAGAGAAGAAAGAAATTCAGCGAGGTCACTGCAATTTCAATTTCAAATGAAATGATTAACAATAGATAGAGTTTAAGATTATCACTAACTCCTACACTTGCCATAATTTACAACTCTATACAATTAATTGAAATAACTAAACCTATTTCACAAACATATGTAATTAGAAATTTATATTTCAGCAGGATAAAGACAAGCTCCAGAGTGAAACAATTTAACAGAGCCCTTACCATCGATACTTAAGAGGAAATACAACATAGACAATTAGTAACTTGTGATAAAAGAGCAGATTCCAGTTTAATCCTAAACTGGATTAAGCCTTTGTTCAGCTCCATAGGTGCATCATATTATTTCATAGTAGAGTTCATTTTTTTCAAATTAATACCAAAAAAGAGATTATAAAACGGCACGTGAGCAAACTAAGAACTTTCAGATCTAAAAGATTTATTTAATTGAATGGTTCTCTTTTAAAATATGAATCATTTTTTGAATTTATTTTATGTTTTTTCTTCTCAAAGAGGATCTTCTATTACTTGCTTTCTATGAAAAACTAACCTCGGTTTTTTTCCTTTTTTTTTTGAGACAAGGTCTTACTCTGTAACCCAGGTTGGAGTACAGTGGCATGATCACAGCTCACTGCAGCTTAGACTTCCTGGGCTCAGGTGATTCCCCACCTCAGCCTCCCGAGTAGCTGGAACTACAGGCACCCACCACCATACCTGACTAATTTTTGCATTTTTTGCATAGACGGGGTTTCGTCATACTGCCTAGGCCAGTCTTGAACTCCTAGGCTCAAGTGATCCACCTACCCTGGTCTCCAAAAGTGCTAGGATTACAGGCATGAGCCACTGAGCTCAGTCAAGTTTTTTCAATTAAAAAAATAAAATGCTTGTTATCTTAAGAGGTTACACTGTTATAAAAGGAAAGGTGGAAGCAACCCACATCTATCGATGGATAAACAGATAAACAAAATGTGGCATATACATCTAACAGAATATTATTCAGCCTTAAAAAATTTTTGACATATGCTATAGCATGGATGTTCCTTGAGGACATTCTACATAGTGAGATAAGACAGGCACACAAAGACAAATACTATTATCATCCTACTTAAATGAGGTACCTAAAGAACCAGGATTCATAGTGACAGAAAGTTGATGGTTGCCAGGGGTTGGGGAAGGGGTGGATGGGAGCTGTTGTTTAATGGGACCGAGTTTCAGTTTTTCACAATGAAGAGTTCTGGCAATTGGCTGTACAGCAATGTCGATGTGCTTTACACTACTGAACTGTATATTTAAAAATGGTTAACATAGTAAATTTTATGTAATGTATATTTTGCCACAATAAAATAAAAACTGCATTGGGAAAAGGTTAAGACAGACTACTAATTTCCTTCTGTGAATTTCTGCTAGGTATCACTGTATGTTGGATAGTTTTTGTTATTTATACTGATCTCACTGAATATGGACCATGTACTATTCATTTCTCCTATCTGCGGAGCGTGGCATGCTATAAAGAACCCATGGTAAATGGGCAATAAATATTTGCTAAATGTGACTTATATCATCCAATTGCAAGCTTTTTCTTATCCAGACTCTCCCTTCTTCCCCTCTTTGAGATATTCTGAAAAAATAAATAGCTAATATCATAGAGACACCGTATCTCCATTTGACTAAGGATGCCTGTGGTCCCAGATTCCATTCAGGTAACAAGCTGTTTTACTCTAACAGGGCCCTCAGATTAGAGGTTGTTTTTGGGTGTGTCTGTGAGGGTGTTTATAGAGGAGATGAGTATTTGAGACTGAATTACTTAAGTTTGTGTATGCTTTCTATTTATATCTATTTATATTATAATCTAGTGTTTGAGACTGAATTATATAAGTTTATGTATGCTTTCTATTTATATCTATTTATAATTTAGTATTTGAGACTGAATTATGTAAGTTTAGTATGCTTTCTATTTATATCTATTCATATAATCTAGTATTTGAGACTGAATTATATAAGTTTGTGTATGCTTTCTATTTATATCTATTTATTAAATCTAGTATTTGAGACTGAATTATATATATACTTATATATACGTTTGTGTATGCTTTCTATTTATATCTATTTATATTATAATCTAGTAGTTCTGCTTCTCGGAAGAACCCTAGTACAGTGGAAAATAAATTTGATTCAAAATGTGCACACTTAAAAAAAAGTTATTTAGTTAATATCTGCTATGGACTGAATGTGTGTCCTCACAAAGTGCATATGTTGAAATCTTAAGTGTGATAATATTAGGAGGCAGGGCCTTTGAAAGTGATAAGGTCATGAGAATGAAGCAGCCCCTCATGGTGGGATCAGTGCCCTTGTAGAAAGATCTGAGAGGCTTCTTTCTCTTTCTGCCCTCCACAGTGTGAAGATACAAGAAGAAGATGGCTATCTGTAAACTTGCATCAGACAGCAGATCTGCCAGCCCCTTGATCTTGGACTTCCCAGCTTTCAGAACTATAATAAATGTCTGTTATTTAGGCCACCTAGTCTATAGTATTTTGTTGTGACAGGATTTGTCTAAGACAGCATTTGTCTTTTAAAATATAAATAGATTGTACTATCTGCAGCATAGTATACATTGAGAATTCTTATAGTGAAGCTTAACTCTGGGAAAGACAAAGGTAATTTATCATTAAGTGTAGTCAGCAAGTAAAATGATAATCCGTAAAATTTCTTTCATCTAGTAAAATCCAATGAAACTACATTGAATGTATATTAATTTCCATGAAATGTACTGAAATATTTAATAAGATGTCTTCATGCTTTTACATTCCTTGAGAGTTTAAAAAATTGTAGATTATTTCTACATTGTTTTCTGTGATACATTCATTTAGGACAACATCATGTTGGCATAGTTAAAAGTATGTCTGTATGTAGGCATGTTGCGGTTCTAATAATTTCTATCAATATTTTCTCAAAAATTTTAACCAAACATACATCAAGAGCAGAGTTAAATGAGCTCCGTGGATTTACATTAAAATTTGATCTATAAACACTATAAAGCTAATTGTGTTGAGTTTTGATTTCCACAATTGAGCACACTAACCATGTTAAATGAGTCATAGTAAGAAACAAAGTCATCACATTTACGAATTTTTATATAGAATTTTAAAAAAATGACTACTAATGCAAAATGGCACAAAATGTTTCAATACTAATTGTTCATTTCATTTGGTATGAGTGGCTATTAATATAAATTAGAACATAAAACAATTACTGAGCCAGTTGCACTAATTTCTGGGCATTAATGCAACCAATCAATCAAATGCTTGAGGTGAAACAAACTTGGGTTCAAGCCCATTAGTTTGTTTTATCTTTGATACTAAATTAGCCAGCTATTAATTGAAGTACAAACTAGATAACAATCATTAGTTTAGCCATAGATTTTGTGTGTTTATGTGTGTGGATGTTGAAGAATCTTGCAAATAGTCTTCCAAGCTATCATAAAAGTTCCATAAATAATTTCTAAATTAAATGGAATTTTAGGCTCTAAATAGTATTTGAACTTGTATAGGGTAAAATCAAAATACAACTAAAAATTATTGACAATATTTTCACTCTCAAAAGTTTGTTTTTATTTATAATCATTCAGTCCAACCCCCACCAACTAATTTCCAGACAACTGCTGGTCTGTTAATGCATATTAGTTTGAATTTTCTAGAATTATGTATACAAGTGAATTTATATATAGTATTATAAATATTAGGCTTTTAACCTTTTTTTGCTATATATAATTATTTTGAGATTTATCCAGGAATATGATTGAACCAGCTCACAAAAGCTAGTGAGAGCCAAGTCTTAACATTTTACAAATTATGTAAGTTTGTTGTTAAATAGCCATTATTTTAAAAGTTATCTAAATTTACAATTAAATTTTATTTTAAAAAGTTAACAAATATTCAAACCTCATCTCTTCATATTTAATTTACAATTTTTATCATATTGTGTCCCCTCAGAGGTCTTGTTGAAAGCTAATCACTGATGGTATTTGGAGGTGGGGCCTTTGGAAGAAATTAGGTTATGAGGGTGAAGGTTATGAGGCTTCACCCTCATAAATGGGATTAATGCTCTTATAAGAAGAGGTTAGAGAGCCAGCCTCACTCTTTCTACCATATGAGGATACAAGGAAAAGCTGGCTGCCCGCAATGTGGAAGGCGGCTGTCATCAGAACCCAACCATGCTGGCACCTAATCTTAGATTTCTCAGCCTCCAGAACTATAAGAAATAACTGTTGTTTAAGCCACCCAGATTATCATAATTTGTTATAGCAACCTGAATAAAGAAATCGTATTTACTGAAGTTGGGCCAGGTGGCATACACCTGTAATCCCAGCACTTTGAGAGGCTGAGGCAAGAGGACTGCTTGACCCCAGGAGTTCAAAAACACTCTGGTCAACAAAGTAAGGACCTATCTCTCAGGAAATTAAAAAAATTAGCCTGGTGTGAGGATCTATTGAGCTCAGGAGTTGGAGGTTTCAGTGAGCTAGGATTGTACCACTGCACTCCAGCCTAGATGACAGAGTGAGACTCTCTCTACAAAAAAAAAATTGGTACATGGATGGAAGAAATATTATAAAAAATAGTTTTCTACCAGGGATCTCTTCCCAACTTCACATTCATTGACCTTATATTGGTAACTTGAAATCAGCCATGGCAGGAATATTTGTACCATGGAAATGAGCAAATGCTATAGATAAAGACGTCCTCCTCTTACTTTTTATTTTTTTCGAGAGCCAGTTGTTAAACATTTGCCAGCAGAATACTGGGTTTATCCATGTAGTTGAAGTATCAAATAAATCAAATCATAAGTCACTGTTTGTATTTCTGAGTAGCATTCCAATTTTATGGATATAACAAAAATTTGTTTATCATTTCATCTATTGAATGTTGGGTTGTTTCTAGTTTTTGACTCTTAAGAATTAAGTTGCTTTGAATATTCACAAGTAAGTATTTGTATGGCGTATGCTTTCATTTCTCTTGGGTATTCATGAGTGATAACATTCATGAGTGATATAGTGGGCCAATAAGTATATGTTTAACCTTATAAGAAAAAGCTAAACTATCAGCAATATCTGAAAGTTCAAGTTGTTCCACATCCATATCAACACCTGATAGCATTTGGCTTTTTAAGCTATAACCCTATCAAGCTAGTGTACAAGGCTGTCTCATTGTGATTTTTTTAAAAAATTGTTTTTACTGATATATAATATACCAGCAAATTCTCCCCTCTATAATGGATAATTTAGTGGGTTTTAATATATTTACAAGGTTATACAGGCATAACCACTAATTCCAGAATATTTTCATTAATCCCCAAAAATACTTTGGATTCATGCAGTCACTCCCCATTTCCACATGAACAAAGGATGGTTTTCTATTTACTTAGTAGTCTTTAATTTCTTTCAGTGATGTTGTATAACTCTCAGTGCACAAGTCTTGCTCTGCTTTTGTTAAATTCCCATCTATTTAATTCTTTTCAATGCTATTATAAGTAGAATTAAGTTCTTAATTTCATTGTGAATACTGTGAGTGCCATATGCTAGGATTCATTGCTATTATGTAGAAATACAACTGGTTTTTATGTACTGATATTCTCATTGCAGTTCTGATATCCCTAATGACACCTACATTTTTGTGTTTCTTTCCCATCCACATGTCTTAATAAAATATCTATACAAATTTTTTTCTTGGATTTTTATAGTTGTCATGTTTGCCTTTTCATTATTGACTTTAAAACAATGTATTCTAGATACAGGTTCCTTTGTTAGGTATATGTCTTGAAATTATTTTCTCCTATTCTGTGGCTTACTTTTCACTTTTCTAAGTGTCTTTTAAAGAGAAGGTTAAAATTTTTATGAAGTCCAACGTATCTAATAGTTCATTTTTGATATCCTATTTAAGAAATCACTGCCAAACACAAAGTCACTAAAATTTTTCCTATATATTTTTGTTAAGTTTTATCATGTTTACAATTACTTTGGGGATAATTTTTGTATATGTCTGGAGATACAGTTGCAGTTTTTATTTTTTGCTTTTGATCATTCATTTACTCCAGTACCATTATTAAAGAGATTTTCCTTTACTTATTTAGTTGCCTTAGCCTATTGGTGAAAATCAACTGATTTATATATTTCTGGGTCTATTTGGATTCTTATTCCATTCCACTAATCTCTGCTGATTCCTCTCATTCCATCGATCTATTTCAATCCATTGACTAATGGATTCCATTCCACTGACTTCATTCCATTGATCTCCCTTTCATGCCATTGATCTCTATATCTGTCTTTATGCCAGTACCATAGTATTTTGATGACAATATCTTCATAATGTTTGAAATTACAAAGTGTAAGACTTTCTATTTTTTTTCTTCTGTTTTCAAAAAAGGGTCTACAGTAGACCCTTTGCATTTTTGCAAAAAAAAAAAAAGACTCAAATTGCCAATACTTACAAAAAAAAAATCCAGCAGAGGTTTGGGATTGTGTTCAATCTATAGATCAGTTTGAAAAGAAGATTTTTTTAAAGAACTATCAGATTTGAACTTTATTTTAGTTTTGTATCCTGAGGCTTTGCTGAAGTTACTTATAGCTTAAGAAGCTTTTTGGTAGAGATTATGGAGTTTTCTAGAAATAGGATCATGTCATCTGCAAACAAAAATAATTTGACTTCCTCTCTTCCTATTTGAGCATCATTTATCTCCTTCTTCTTCCTGATTGCCCTGGCCAGAACTTTCAATACTAAGTTGAAGAGGAGTGGTGCGACAGAGCATCCTTGTCTTGTGCCTGTTTTCAAGGGGACTGCTTCTAGCTTTTGTCCATTCATTATTATATCAGCTATGGGTTTGTCATATATGGCTCTGTATTTTGAGGTATGTTACTTCATTATCTAGTTTATTGAGAGTTTTTAACATGAAAGGATGTTGAATTTTATGGAAGGCCTTTCCTTTTGTGCATCTATTGAGATAATCATGGGTTTTTGTTTTTATTGATTTGTATATGTTGAACGAACGTTGCATCCCAGGGATGAAGCCACTTGATCATGAAGAATAAGCTTTTGATGCTGTGGGATTGGGTTTGCCAGTATTTTATCGGGGATTTTTACATGGATGTTCATCAAGGATACTTGCCTGAAATTTTTTTGTGTATGTCTCTGCCAGGTTTTGATATCAGGATGATGTTGGCTTTATAGAATGAGTTAGGCTGGGCGCAGTGGGTCATGCCTATAATCCTAGTACTTTGGGAGGCTGAGGTGGGTAGATCACCTGAGGTCGGGCGTTTGAAGCCAGCATGATCAACATGGATGAACCCTGTCTCTACTAAAAATATAAAATTAGCCAGGCGTGGAGGCACAGGCCTGTAATACCAGTTACTCTGGAGGCTGAGGTGGGAGAATCACTTGAACCTGAGAGGCAGAAGTTGCAGTGGGCCGAATTCGCACCACTGCACTCCAGCCTGAGGAACAAGAGCAAAACTCCATCTCAAAAAAAATGAATGAGTTAAGAAGGAGTCTCTCCTTTTCAAATTTTTGGAATAGTGGCAGTAGAAATGGTACCAGCTCTTCTTTGTACCTCTGGTAGAATTCAGGTGTGAATCTATCTGGTCCTGGGCCTCTTTTGGTGGTAGACTATTTATTACTGCCTCAATTTCAGAACTCCTTATCGGTCTATTCAGGGATTCGATTTCTTCCTGCTTCAGTCTTGGAATTTATCAATTGCTTCTAGATATTCTGGTTTATGTGTATAGAGGTGTTTATAGTATTCTCTGATAGTTGTGTTTTTCTGTGGCATCAGTGGTGATATCTCCCTTACCATTTCTGATTTTTATTAGATTCTTCTCTCTTTTCTTCTTTATTCATCTAGCTAGTGGTATATTTTATTAAAGTTTTCAAAAAAATGGCTCCTGGATTCTTTGATTTTTTTTAAAAGGTTTTCTCATGTCTCCATCTCCTTAAGTTCAGCTATGATCTTGGTTATTTCTTGTCTTCTGCAAGCTTTGGGGTTTGTTTGCTCTTGGTTCTCTAGTTTTTTTAGTTGCGATGTTAGGTTGATAACTTGAGATCTTTGTAGCTTTTTGATGTAGGCATTTAGTCCTATAAATTTCCTGCTTAACACTGCTTTAGCTTCATCCCAGAAATTCTGGGACATTGTCTCTTTGTTCTGTTACTTTCAAAGAATGTCTTGATTTCTGCCTTATTTTTATTATTTACCCAGGAGTCATTCAGGAGCAGGATGTTCAAATTCCGTATTGTTGTGGTGTTTTAATTTCTTAATCCTGAGTTCTAATTTGATTGCATTATGATCTGAGAGACTATTTGTTATGATTTCAGTCCTTTTACATTTGCTGAGGAGTGTTTTACTTTCAATTACATAATCAATTTTATATTATGTACCACGTGACAATGAGAAGAATGTATATTCTATTGTTTTGGGGTGGAGTCTTATAGATATCTATCACATCCACTTGATCCAGTGCTGAGTTAGGTCCTGAATATCTTTAATGCTTGACCTCAATGGTCTAATACTGTCACTGGGGCGTTAAAGTCTCCCACTATTATTGTGTGGGAGTCTGTCTCTTTATAAGTCTCTAAGAACTTGCTTTATGAATCTAAGTGTTCCTGTACTGGATGCATGTCTATTTAAGATAGCTCTTCATGTTAAATTGAGAGCCCTTTACCATTATGTAATATCCTTCTCTGTCTCTTTTGATCTTTGTTGGTTTGAAGTCTATTTTGTCAGAAATGAGGATTGCAACTCTGTTTTTTTCTGTTTTCCATTTGCTTGGTAAATTTTCCTCCATGCTGTTATTTTGAGCCTATGTATGTCTTTGCATGTGAGATGACTCTTGAAGACAGCATACCAATGGGCCTTAGCTCTTCATACAGCTTGCCACTCTGTGTCTTTCAATTGGGGCATGTAGCCCACTTATATTTCAGATTAGTATTGTTACGTGTGACTTTGATCCTGTTATCAGGATGTTAGCTGGTTATTTTGCAGACTTGTTTAAGTGGTTGCTCCATAGTGTCACTGGTCTGTGTACTTCAGTGTGTTTTTGCAGCGGCTGGTAACAGGTTTTCATTTCCATATTTAGTACTTTCTTCAGGAGCTCTTGCAAGGCAGGCCTGGTGGTGACCCATTCCCTCAGTCTTTACTTGTCTGAAAAGGATCTTATTTCTTCTTCACGTATGAAGCATAGTTGGCCAGATATGAAATTCTGGGTTGAATATTCTTCTCTTTAAGAATGTTGAATGTTGACCCCCATTTCTTCTGGCTTGTAGAGTTTCTGCTGAGAGGTCCACTGTTAGTCTGACGGTTTTCCCTTTGTAGGTGACCTGTCATTTCTTTCTGGCTGACCTTAGCATTTCTTCTTTCATTTCAGCCTTGGTGAATCTGATGATTAGGTGTCTTGGGGTTGATCTTCTTGTAGAATCTTACTAAGGTTTTCTAAATAGAATTTGAATGTTGGCTTGTCTTGCTAGGTTGGGGAAGTTCTCCTGGATGATATCCTGAAGTATGTTTTCCAAATTGTCTCCATTGTCCCCAGAATGGATCTCTTTCAGATATCCCAATCAGTTATGGGTTACGCCTCTTTACATAAATCTATTTCTTGGAGGTTTTCTTCATTCCTTTCCATTCCTTTTTCTCTATTCTTGCCTGCTTGTCTTGTTTCAGAAAGACAGTCTTCGAGCTCTGAGATTCTTTCCTCTACTTGTTCTATTCTTCTATTCATATCTCTGATTACATTGCGAAGTTCTCCTGTTGTGCTTTTCTTGTCTTGCTTCAGAAAGACAGTCTTCGAGCGCTGAGATTCTTTGCTCTACTTGTTCTATTCTTCTATTCGTATCTCTGATTACATTGTGAAGTTCTCGTGTTCTGCTTTTCATCTCCTTCAGGTTGGTTATGTTCCTCTCTAAACTGGCCATTCTGGCTACTGGCTCCTGTATTGTTTTATCAGAATTCTTAGCTTCTTTGCATTGGGTTACAACATGCTTCCTTTAGCTCAGCAAAGTTATTACACACCTTCTGAAGCCTACTTCTGTCAATTCTGCCATCTCAGCCTCAGCCCAGTTCTGTGCCCTTGCTGTAGAGATGTCATGGTCATCTGGAGGAGAAGAGACCCTCTGGCTTTTCAGTTTTTGGTGTTTTTGCAGGGATTCTTTCTCATATTTGTGGACTTATGTACCTTTGATCTTTGAGGTTGCTGACCTTTGGGGTTTTTTGCAGGGTCTTTTTAATTTAAATATTGAAATATTGTTGTTATTGTTTTCTGTTTTTCTTTTCTTTTTTAACAGGCCACTGTATCATAGGGCTGCTGAGGTTTGCTGGGGGTCCACTCTAGACCCTAGTTGCCTTGGTTTTTCCTGTATCTGGAGGTATCACCAGTGAAGCCTATGAAACAAGATGGCAGCCTGCTCCTTCCTCTGGAAGCTCTGTCCCACCAGGATAATGACTGGTTGCCAGCCTAAATGCGCCTGTAGGGAGGTCTCAACCCGTCAGGAGGAATGGGATCGTTGACCCCACTTATATAATCAGTCTGGCTGATTTTTATAGAGCAAGTGTGCTGCATTGTTGGGGAAACCCTTCCAAGTCTGGACAGTTTGTATTCTCCAAAGCCAGCAGGCTGGAACAGCTACGTCTACCAGATTGCAGAGATAGCCACCACCACTTCCTCAAGAAACTTGCTCCTGTCTCAGGCAGGCTCCAGCCTGTCGCTGTTGGCTGGCTGGAATTCCAGGCCAGTGGGTCTTAACTTGTGAAGTGCCATGGAATTAGGACTTGCAGAATGCTGCTGCTTGGCTCCCTGAATCCAGCCCCCTTCTTAGGGATATGTACAATGGACTCTTGCCTTATTGGGTGTCAAGGACTGAGCATTACTTAGCCGAAACTCCTGGACCTCCGTATGTGCCTAAGCAGCTACTCTGCTGAGACTCCACCCAGCTCTGTGTATCAGACCCAAGATCCTGGTGGTGTGGGCTACAAGGGATATCCTCATTTACAGGCTGCAAAGACCTGTGGGAGAAGTGTGGTTTCCCAGCTGGGGTCGCACAGTCACTCACTGCTTCCCTGGGCTGGGGATGGGGTTTCCTTTGGCTCTGTGCCACTCCCAGGTGGGCCATCACCCGACTGTTTTTCTTTATTCTCCATGGGTCGAGTTGTTGGCCTCATCAGTCCCAGAGCGAGAACATGGATATTTCAGTTGAAGGTGCTGAATTCACTTGCCCCTTTCATTCCTCTCCACAGTGCCACAGACCACAGTTGTTTCTCATTGGTCATCTTAGAACCAAAATCTTAACACTAGATCTCTCGATCTCCCCGTAAGCACAGTACATCTTTCAATACATCTTTCCATGGAGGTCTTCTTTAATTTCACCCGTCAACATTTTATAGTTTTCAGTGTGAAGAAAGGTAATGCACATGCTATTTTTAAATTTCAATTTTCAAGTTTGTTTTCATATATAGAACCACAATTAATTTTTTATGTATTTGCCTTGTATTCCACAATCTTGCTAATAAAAACTCTTACTAGCTCTAATTCTTTTTGGTAGACTCCTTAAGATTTTGTAAATAGATGATGGTATCCTCTACAAATAAAGACAGGCTTCTTTTTTCCACTCTGCATGACTTTTATCTGTTTTTCTTAATGTTTTTACTACTCATTGAAAGTAAAATTGACTAGAAGAATTTTTGGTGCAACATTCAATAGAAGTAGAGTTTAATGCCTGATTCCTGATCATAAAAGGAAATCATATAGTCTTTTACTGTCATATTAGCAGTAGCTTTTTCACAGATGCCCTTTTATCTGACTGTAGAGGTTCACTTCTAATCTTAGATTGCTAAAGGATTTTTATCACGACTAGATGTTAAAATTCTCTAATATTTTTCAGTGTGTATTGAAATTTTACAATTTTCCTTTATGAGTCTATTAATATGGTAAATAACATTGATCAATTTTTAAAATGTTAACCTAAATTTGTATTTTGAGGATGATGCATTATCCATTTTACATTTTCTTGGAATCAATTTGCTAATATCTCGTAAGAAGTTTAGTGTTTGTGATTATGCTCAAGAAGCAAACTGGAGAAGGGTTTTCACCTACAATAATGTCTTTGTTAGGTTTTCAAAAATCACTTTCTTAAGGTATAATTGACATACAAAAAGCTGTACATATTTAATGTTTACAGTTTGATGAGTTTGGAGATAAGTATACACCTGGAAGACCATCACCACAGCTAAGGCTAAACAGTTATCCATCATCTCCAAAAGTTTCCTTCCTCTTTTACTTAATTTTAAATATACATTTATTTTAAGTTCTGGGATACATGTGTAGAAAGTGCAGATTCGTTACATAGGTATACATGTGCCATGGTGTTTAAACCTGCACGTATTAAACCGTTGTCTAGGTTTTAAATCTTGCATCCATTAAGCATTTGTCCTAATGTTCTCCCTCCCCGTTCCCCCTACCCACCCATCAGGCCCTAGCATGTGATGTTCCTCTCCCTCTGTCCATGTCTTCTCATTATTCAACTCCCATTTATGAGTGAGAACATGTGGTGTTTAGTTTTCTGTTCTTCTGTTAGTTTGCTAAGAATGATAGCTTTCAGCTTCATCCATGTCCCTGCAAAGGACATAAACTCATTCTTTTTTATGGTTGTATAGTATTCCATGGTATATATGTGCCACATTTTGTTATCCAGTCTTTGTTGATGGGCATTCTGATTGGTTCTAAGACTTTGCTAATGTAAATAGTGCTGCAATAAACATATGTGTGCATGTGTCTTTGTGATAGAATGATTTATTATCCTTTGGGTATATATCCACTAATAGGATTGCTGGGTCAAATGGTATTTCTAGTTCTAGATCCTTGAGGAATCACCACACTGTCTTCCACAATGGTTGAACTAATTTACACTCCCACCAACAGTGTAAAAGCATTCCTATTTCTCTACATCCTCTCCAGCACCTGTTGTTTCCTGACTTTTTAATAATTACCATTCTAACTGGCATGAGATGGTATCTCATTATGGTTTTGATTTACATTTCTCTAATGGCCAGTGATGATGAGCTTTTTTCCATATGTTTCTTGGCCACATAAATGTCTTCTTTTGAGAAGGGTCTGTTCATATCCTTTGCCCACTTTTGATGGGGTTGTTTTTTCTTGTAAATTTGTTTAAGTTCCTGGTAGATTCTGGATAGAACTTTTGTTAGTGTGGCAAATTGAAAAAATTTTCTCCCATTTCATAGGTTCCCTGTTCACTCTGATGACAGTTTCTTTTGCTGCGCAGCAGCTCTTTAATTAGATCCCATTTGTCAATTTTGGCTTTTGTTGCAATTGCTTTTGGTGTTTTAGTCTGAAGTCTTTGCCCATGCCTATGTCCTGAATGGCACTGCCTAGGTTTTCTTCTAGGGTTTTTATGGTTTTGGTTTTTACACTGAAGTCTTTAATACAAAAGAGAGAGCAGGAAATAAAAAGAAATTAAAAGTATCAGGAATTAGAGAGGAGACATCACTACAGTTCCCACAGACATTAAAAGGATATTAAGGGAATGTTATTAGTAATTTTATACCTGTAAATTCAATAACTTAGATGAAATGTACAAATTCCTTGAAAGAAATTCACCACCAAAGCTTATTCAAGAAGAAGTGCTGAAACTGAACAATCTCTATCAATTAAAGAAGTTGAATTTTTAAAAGCCTTCTCACAATGAGAGCTTCTAAAATTCAATGGTGAAAGCTAACAAATTTTTTTTAATGCGAAAATCCTCAATAAAATTCTGGTAAACCAAATCCAGCAGTACATCAAAACATTTATCCACCATGGCCAAGTCAGCTTTATCCCTGGGATGCAAGGCTATTTAAACATGTGCAAATCAGTAAGCGTAATCCATCACATAAACAGAACCAATGACAAAAAGCACATAGATGCAGAAAAGGCCTTCGATAAAATTCAACACCCATTCATGCTAAAAACTCTCAATTATTGATGGAATGTATCTCAAAATAATAAGAGCTGTTTATAGCAAACCCATAACCAGTATCATACTGAATGGGTAAAAGCTGGAAGCATTCCCTTTAAAAACTGGCACAAGACAAGGATGCCCTCTCTTACCACTCCTATTCAACACAGTATTGGAAGTTCTGGCCAGGGCAAAGAGGCAAAAGAAAAAGTAAAGGTATTCAAATAGGAAGAGAGGAAGTCAAATTGTCTCTGTTTGCAAATGACATGATTGTATATTTAGAAAACACCATTATCTCAGCCCAAAAACTCCTTAATAAAGCAATTTCAGCAAAGCCTAAGGATACAAAATTATTGTGCAAAAATCGCAAACATTCCTATACACCAATAATAGACAAGCAGAGAGCCAAATCATAAATGAACTCCCATTCACAATTGCTACAAAGAAACTAAAATACCTAAGAATACAACTTACAAGGGATGAGAAGGACCTCTTCAAGGAGAACTACAAACCACTGCTCAAGGAAATAAGAAAGGACAGGAACAAATGAAAAAAATAAATCTATGCTCATGGATAGGAAGAATCAATGTCATGAAAATGGCCATACTGCCCAAAGTAATTTAAAGATTCAATGCTATTCTCATCAAGCTACTATTGACTTTTCTTGCAGAATTAGAAAAATGGATTTTACATTTCATATGGAACCAAAAAAGAGCCCGTATAAGATGGAAACATAATTAAACCTATTAATTTCAACTAAAATGGTACATTCTCTTAGTGTTTTTTCAGTAAGATAAAGCAATTTGGCATTTGTACCTTTGCAATTTTTGCCATATATTTTAAATTATGTTTTAAAGCCTATGTTCTAACATGTAGAAGATAAATATTTTACAACATTATTTTCTTAATCAAATTATAATATTGTGTCCTTTTACAAAAAAATAAGTTTTAGCAGAGCATCAGAAGTTATCAAAGAAATAAGAGTCATTATTCTCTCTGGGAAATTTCCTATTCCAATCATGTCACATGCAGTAAAGAAAATGTCAAGTGCTGAACTCTTTCCTAAAGCACATTAAATCATATGTCATCACACATAACTTGCCACATTCAAATGTAATTTAAAAAATTAACTTTTTAATTTGAAATAAATGGGGTAGTACTGAATTCTCAGTTTTGTTAAAACTCATTAGAAAGTAAATGTCAGAAAGTGTTTTACTGATCTGGTCTTAGTGAAAGACTAGTCTCATTTGAATTTCATCAAATATCTGAAACTACTTCTAAGAATACCTTCTGTGACAGAATTTAAACATGCTTTATTAAACATATTTTCATCCTTTGAAAGAATTCCAACAAATTCATTTTCATGCAAATAATGCAAATACTTCAAAAGTAGTGACATTCTCTGAGGTAAGTATAATATAGAACACTTAATAAATTACATATTGAAATTATCTACATCCTACATAAATACACATTAATTAAGAAATAAGCCATCCAGTTTTGTTGCTATGTGAAATAATGAAATACTTAACAGATCTTGGTTCAGAGAAAATTTTAAAAAATGAAAAATAAGAATTTATGACCCCTTTCTAAAATATTTTGATCTTTAATAAAAAAATTGTTTCATATAATTAAGCCCTTTTGTTCTTTTTAATCTTTCAACATAATCTAATATAAGCCACATTATATTACAATCATAGAAAATAATTTAAAGTTAAATTATCCTTTTTTATCAAGTGTTTATGCCATGGGTCACTGAGATAATTAACCACAGAAACAAAACAAGAAACCAAATTTGCCAATTACCTTCTTATATTTTTTATTAATATAGAACCATTTTGAAATATCTCATTCCAAATCTAACTTAACTATCTTTTCCTGAGATGAGAATTACAGTAACCTACATGACATTCCTATTTCTATAAACTCATTTTGCAAAATGATACCAAATGCTTGAAGAGCTGCTCTTTTCATAATTAAATTCTCCTGAAATAACAAAAACAACATTTGTAGGGTGCTTACTATGTGCCAAACACTTTACTCATGTTTTAATGTCATAACAGTCCCATAAGGTAGGTATCATTATTGCCCTAATTTTACAAATGAGAAAAGTGAAGTTTAGAGATGCTTAATTAACTCACCCTGGATTACACAGTTGCTATATGGTAGAATAGAACTCAAACAGGCAGACATATTCCAGAGGCCTCATTCTTAGCCATTTTGCTATATTGTTTCTACATGTAAATATCATTACTGCCTAAAGAATTTAATCCAATTTCCTTTCTTTGGCTTTAAAGAACTCAAAATCTGATCCAGTCCTAATTTTACTACACTTCATTATGTACCAGTCCTACTGGACTTACTGTCCTCTTCTACATGTCATCTTCCTATATTATTATTACTCTTCTAATTCAACAGAAATTCATCTTAATGATACATTTTGCTCTGTACAGCACATAGTTGGATAAAGAAATATGCTCTCAAGAGCATTTATCTTTTGATCTATAATTTGAAGCACTTACATTTATTGTTACAACCAGACATACCCAGGTTCAAATTCTGATTCTGAACTCTTTGCGGTGTGACTCTGATTATGTAACACCTCTCTGCCTCAAATTCATCACAGTAAAAAGGAGATAATTGCATGTTACTCATAATGCTGTTGTGGCGATTAATTGAGTTAATTAAGTAAAGTTCTTAGAAAGTTTAGAATCCTTTCCAACTAGTTCTTTCACTGTGCTAAGAATCTTTCACGACTGATAATATATCTATTCCAATTTAAAAACAAATTAGTTATAATCTACAATACAAATCAAAACTGTAGTATTTTGAAAAGCATGGTTATTATCGGAGACAGCAATCTATGTGCAAAGAAAAAACAATACAAAACGGATTCTTTTACAAGGTAAAAGAGAAGACAAGGATGATAGAGTAGATCTTTCTGTATATGTGGAAAAGCACTATTTTAATGTTAGTTCATATAATTTAAAAGCATTATTTTAAATTATATGAACATAGGAAGTTCTAGGAAGCCTATCATTTTATATTCAAATAGAGAGGACTTTCAGGTTGACTATCAGAGGTTTTCCTATATTGAGTATAAACAGCAGAGTGGGAAAAAAGAAAACTCTTAATTTCTATAGTATTCCAGTGAAATGTTTTCCAGACACGAAGTTCAGCAAAGTTTCTATTCTCCAAATAGCTAAAATAAATCTATGCAGAATATCCCATATTTTTGTTTCTATCAAATAGATCTAAAATACATGAATTTTGCTATCATTTAAAATGGTCAAATTTTTCAGCACGAGAAGTGTTGATTTCCCCTTTTTCTAAAAGTAACTAGACTTTTCACTGGTTAACTACCCTTTCCTTACTGTCAGTATGTAGGTTACAGGCAAAGATAAATCCATCCCCAGCTCCAGGAAGAGGCATTTGGCTGAAGCTCTGGTCAGTAAGAGCTTTGCACACACTGCTCACTGAACTAGTATGGGAATAGGCATAACACATGAGCCAACTGGTTTTAATCAAAGTGAATCCTAAGATTTTTGTGTGCTTTACTAGGAAACAGGTATTCTTTCTGTTGGACTTGCAGCTGGTGTATAGGGGACCTGCCCCAAGGTAAAATCAACATAGATTTCCTTACATATGCAACACTAGAGCACTAACATACACTGAGATCCTAATGACAATTTAAGCTCCTACATCAAGCTGGCATAATGCTAGCTACCACTGGAGTCTTCGGTTACATCAGCCAATTAATTTTTATATGGCTTAAGCCAGTGTGACTTGGGTCTTCTGCTACTATTAACTATACGATTCTTGACAAATATATGTGTGATGAAGAAGTCACTTATAACAATGAAATTAAAATGCAGTTAGTACTCACTTACCTTTTGGTTTAATAAAGCACTTGCCAATTTCTGTACTTCTGAACTCAATAAAGTAGTTCCTCTGATGACTTTGCTGAGAGCAGCAAGAGACTGGTGAACACTTTGTACTAAATGAATAGCATTAAATTGTTCAAGAATGATGAATGACAATATTGGAGATCCTTGTCGATCACTAGGAGGAGGCACTTTCTGATGTATCAGGTTTGAATTCTAAAAGAAAAATGTCATAATATTTACTGAATAGTAACACAGATCACTGATATATAAAACTCTTTGAAACTTATTTAAACCTTTTCTTCTGTTTTAAAAACTGTTTTGAAATGCATTTATGAACAGTCAAATGTATTAAATCAGCACATAGAAAGGGAATTCTGGGGTTCACCAACATTTAAAGTGGTATTTGGGGCAGGCATGGTGGCTTACATCTGTAATCCCAGCACTTTGAGAGGCCATTGCAGGCAGAGCATTTGAGGTAAGGAGTTCGAGACCAGCCTAGCCAACATGGTGAAACCCTACTTCCATAACAAATGCAAAAAAAGAAAAAAAAATAAGCCGGGTGTGGTGGTGTGCACCTGTAATCATAGCTACTCAAGAGGCTGAGGTAGGAGAATTGCTTGAACCCTGGAGATGGAGGTTGCAGTGAGCTGAGATTGTGCCACTGCGCTCTAGCCTAGGTGACAGAGTAAGATTCCCTCTCTAAAAAAAAAAAAAAATTATGTGAGAAATGGAAATTGCTAGAACTCCAGAGATAGAAGTTGCAGTGAGCTGAGATCGTGCCACTGCACTCCAGTCCGGGCAACAAAGTGTGACTCCAAAAAAAGAGAAAAAGGTGTGAGAAATGGGAATTAAGAAATAGTGAAAGGGAAACCACATTAAGTAATAGTCAGTAAGAAAAGAAAGTAGAAAAAATGGCATCCTGTAAGTCAATGCAAAGAGATCAGAACAGCTGCAAAACGACTCAACCACTACAAAGAGAGCAGACGAGATTCTGGTTTTAAGACAGAATGTGAATGGGAATTTATTTCAATTTGAAAATTACAATACAAAACCACAATAAAACCCTCCACAAAATATTGTGCTCAAGATCAGTGAACATTATATCTACTTTAACAGGGGCTGTGATATATGACAGTTCTGGAGTTTCTTAAGAAAAACTGAAGGAATCCCATTTGTTTCAAAACAGCTTATGTCATTAAGAGAAAAAAAATCACTTTCAGTAATATTCTAAAAGTGTCGAAGAACTGCCAAGAGATAATTCTGGAAAGTGCTGTTCTCTTCTTACCTACTACTCATTATCTTAATTTTTCTCGATGTATTCTGCTTATAGTCCTCATTAAGGATCCCTGCTCATTTTACTAGTTGCCGCATAGACAAGTCTATGGTGGTATTGTTACTTCTCATCTATTAAGCATAATAAGGAATTTAATAATGTGATGATCTACCATGCTTATTGCCATTAAATAAATCAGTATTAAGTAAACTGTATTAGTATAAAATTGTTCCTAAAAACAGATTCAGGCTATGAGCTTAAATGTTGAAATTTTTATTCCTATCACTGCTATATTTACAATATCAATACTATGAAATCATTTTGGAGATATATTCATACTGAATCCAGAAGGAGGAAAAGTCTAATATTATAAAAAGTTAATTAGAATTAACTACTTAAATCAGAGCATGCAATAAATAATGTTTAACACATCTCCATCCTAAATCAACTAAGTAATAAAATTCAAATAAAATTGGAGTTATAGACTTTCTGTAATCCTTTATATTAAACAGGCTTCCTGGGAGGAAATAATATGTGTTATTTAAATATTTATCAATCATATACTAAAAAGATTAACAAGAACTAATTTAGTTTGTTTCAAAGTATATTTTGTGGATTTTAATACATTTTATTAGATTGATAGCACTGTTTGCACTGTCACTTTATAGAACAAAAACATCCAAAGTTAGATCACTGAAGCAAGATTTCATTTATCTATAATCCAAGAAAATAGGTAGCTGAATGGGCTAAATTTTTTGTTTTTGATGAACTTTTTTTTGAGAGGGTCTTACTCTGTCACCCAGGCTGGAGTGCAGTGACACAATCATGGCTCACTGCAGCCTGGACCCTACCAGGTGATCCTCTTGAGTACCTAGGACTACAGGCACCTACTACCACACCAAGTTAATTTTTGTATTTTTATAGAGACAGGGTTTTTGCCATGCTGCTCAGGATGGTCTCAAAGTCCAGGACGAAACTGATCCACCTGCCTTAACCTCCCAAAATGCTAGGATTACAGGACAGAGCCACTGCATCCAGCCTAAACTTTTTATTTTAAAGAGGTTGATTCAGCAACCCCCACAACATCCAAGCTTAAGACAACATCTATATTCAGGAGTGCCTAACCCCTAAGTCCATGACCCTTTCCAAGAAACCATCGGGGATCAAAATCGACAGAATTTGGAGAGGTGCCATTGTGGGCCGCAGCAGCTAAAAGCACCTTATGCTTCGATGCCACCTCTAAGAACAACAGAGCAGGGCAACAGTATTATCAAAGCCTAAGTTATTGGGAGAATTGTCCATAAAGTAAGCAAGACAACAGGAAAATGTTTCAAAGACAATAAAGACATTCATATATTTTTTAAAAGGTTGCATTAGGACAGTAACTACTAATACTTAAAATTCAACTAGAGTTCAAGTAAGCACCGTGGTCTAGAGATGTGCAGTAAGCGTAACATACACCCTGAATTTCAAGGACAAAACACAAAGATGTAGGATATGACATTAATAATTTTTATATTGATTACCTGTTAAAACATGAATGTTGTGACTATACTGGTTAATAAAATAAATATATATATTAAAATTAATTTCACCTTTTTTTGTACATAGTTAAGTGTGGCCACTAGAAAATTCAAAATCCCATCTAGAACTCTCTTTTGTGCTTCCCATTATACTTCTATTGGACATTAAATAAAATCCTATAAGTTCAGCAATAACAACAGAAGAAAAAATAGCATATAGTAGGATCTCAAACCATGAAGAAAGAAAGGAAGGAGAATGGTAAGGAAAACTGCAGTATCTAAGCTATAATAAATTCATGGGTGGGAAAAATACAGCAGACAATAGCAAGATATATTGTAATATATACTATAATATAAATCATTTCCATAAGCCTTCACAAAATTTTAATATATCTCAATTCTAAAAATAAATACAGCTGCTTTATACATTCTCAAAATATGAATAAAGAATATGCAGTAGCAACATGTTAAATTGTATGTTACATAGTCTTGTAGACTTAATATTTATAATTCAAATATAGCTAATAATCACAATATGAGAATGTTACACTACAAAAACTATGCAGTATGCTTTTTGATAAAACTATTGAGTGACAGCCACATGTTTTGTCAATTGATTACTAGCGCTTTTTTTTGAGTAAATACAATTGATTGAATTATATATTTTTGAAGAATTGCTTTTGACATTTTAATATTCATCTTTTCCTTAAAAAGCTCAGTGTATGTGGACAAAATCATTATCTGATCATAGAGCTGTTGGGAGAGAAGAGGTTTTCTTTTCTTAATTCCTTTCTGTCTGCCTTTCTTTTTTCATTCTGTCTGTTTCTCTATTTTTATACATTTAGGGGATACAAGTTTAGGTTTCTTACATGTATATAATGCATAGTGGTGAAGTCCACACTTTAAAAGTACTCATCACCTGAACGGTGACACTGTACTTTGTAGGTATTTTGTCAACCCTTACACACCTCACCTTTTACAGTGCCCCATGTCTATCGCTCCACTTCATGTGTTCATGTGTACCCACTGTTTAGCTCCAATTTATAAGTGAGAACATGTGGTATTTGACTTTGTTTCTGAGTTATTTCACTGAGGATCATAGCCTTCAGCTTCATCCACATTGCTACAGAAGACATAATTTCATTCTTTTTTTATGGCTGAGTGGTACTCCATGGGGTGTGTTTGTGTGTGTGTGTGTGTGTGTGTGTATACAAGTTATCAGTATTTTAAAACTTAACTATTAAGCAAGGAAAATCCTTTGGGAAAGAAAAATTTTGTCTAATTTGGTACAATTTAGGTGTGAAATCAGGTTGTTTGTGTTTTAACTGAAATAGTTTCCTAGATGGGATGCTACTTTAGACCTAAGTAAATAGATGACACATGAAAGTAGTATTCTTTTTCTTTTTGTTGATAATTGAGGTTTTAGAAATTGATTCCCTCTCAGAGTTTTTGTCACCAGTGGATACTCAAGCAAGACCAGAGTTTAGCATGTTTTTCTGTAAATGTCCAGATAGTAAATATGTCAGGCTTTGTGGGCCATAAGGTCTCTGTTGCAACTACTCAATTCTGCTGTTGTAGGATGAAAATAGTCACAGACAATATAAACAAATAGGCATGACTGGGTTTTAATAGAACTGTATTCACAAAAACTAGCAGCAGGCTGGATATGGCCTATTCCTGAGCTGTAGTCTGCCAACCTTTCAACTAGATTATCACTTGTGTAAGGTGTTATAGGGATTGATACAGAGTTTAGATAACCAGTGTCCTTCTCAGTATGTGATTCAATGAAATTCATAAGATGTAAAATGTAGTCTCTGGTGTATTTATCCATAGCTTATAAAATAGTAATCAACAAACGGACAAAGGTATTTTTTTCCAGACCGTATGATCACATCTTGGTTCAGTATATGTTTTCTATGATTAAGAAGACAAAGATAACAGGACCCTATGAACAGTCACTTTAAAGAGCAAAAAAGGAAATTAGAAGTAAAAAGGAAATTGGAACGGCTCTGAAAGGGTTGTAGAAAAGGGAGAAATACCTTCACTTCCATGTGATGGAAATTCTACCTTTGTCCTCAGGTAACCCTTCATTCCTCTTTAGATAATTATTTCCTAACATTTTCTGGGCAGAAGCCTTTCCCAAGTCTTAGTCTGTATGGTTCTGGAAGAGTTGATTAAACTCAGTTCAACAAACTAATATGTAACTTGAATTGGGGCTTAAGTAATTAGAGTGTTCCACTCTCCTGACCACACTGACTGGTTCAGGGACAGTAGCATGACCAAACGGAGACAATGAAATGTATGAATTCTGCTGAGTATTCTGAAAAATAGGTAACTGTTTCTATTAGACTTGAACCTGAGGGACAAGTCTAATAGAAATTCTCTAACTTAGAGTTAGAGAATAGCTGCAATAATTCTGTGATAATAAAGGCAGGCTGTATGAAAAATGGTGTCAATACAGCGGAGAACAAAGTCTGTGTGTGTGTGTGTGTGTGCGCGCGTGCATATATATATGAACGAATATATATGATATATATGTATATCAGTGGCACTCTATGTAATACACATTATCACAATATGTATCTCAACACATCAGTTCTTTCAGAATACATATTATACATGAGGATATATACACGATAATAAATACATATGTATATAGAAATCACTGTGTCCTCATGACATCCTTTCACGTTTCTTGAAACAAGCTAAGAAAAAAAATAGTTTACATGACCTTTTCAGTCATGTAAATCATAAATTTCCACACAATAAATTTCCACTACTTTTTTTTCTTTTGAGATGGAGCCTTGCTCTGTCATCAGGCTGGAGTGCAAGGGCGCAATTTCAGCTCACTGCAACCTCTACATCTTGGTTCGAGTGATTCTTCCACCTCAGTCTCCTAAGTAGCTGGGACTATAAGTGTGAATCACCACGCCTGGCTAATTTTTGTAAATTTTTGGTAGAGATGGGGTTTCACCATGTTGGCCAGGATGGCTTCAATCTCTTGACCTCGTGATCCACCCACCTTGGACTCCCAAAGTGCTGGGATTAGGTTAGTCAGTTTGAGCTGAGTATTCCAATTACTTAAAATCTAAAATGTCTTAACTGATTAATGCAAGTTCATGAGACAACTTTCCCAAGCATCTACAATCAGAAAGGTCAAAACATTACATATCTGCCTTATATTATGTCTATTCACAAGTGGATTTCTGGCAAAACTATGTAAAGAGGAGGGTAAAGAAAGGAATAAAAAAGGAAAGAAAATAACATTATGAGTTTGGTGAGTTCAAAGACTTGAAAGATGACAGACCTTCTGAGCACCCATTTCACAGGATAGCTGGCTGCCTTACTGTACCTAAAGCCAGTTATTAGTGAACAAACAAAGCTTAGATTTCTAAACGTTTTATATCTAGTAACAACTATAGTCATAGCTCAGGGGATTGGATCCCCCCTCCTCCCATAGCACAGGGTATCCACAGGAGATGAGAGCCCTTCCCCCACCAATACCAAAATCCATAGATACTCAAATCCCTTCTATAAAATGGTGTAGTATTTGCACATAAACTGCACACATAATCTTGTATACTTTAAATAATCTCTAGGTTATTTATAACACCTAATACAATGTAAGTAAGCATTATGCAAATAGTTGTTATACTGTATTGTGTTTTTTCAGAATATTTTCAATCTGCAGATGTGGAACCCACAGATTCAAAGATCTGATACCAAATTATCAAGTGGATCAAATAAAACCCAAACAGTCATGTTTTAGTTGCAATTAAATATGTGTTATTTAATTGAGCAAGTAGAAATCAACCAGGGTAAGTACATAATAAATACCCAATAAATTGTTTAAATCAGAAATGTTGAAGAGCTGAAATAAAGGGAAAAATGCAGGAAACTAGTATATTAAGTAAAGCCAAGGCTGAAAGAGAAGGGAAGTTGATATTGTTTGACTGTGTCCCCACCCAAATCTCATCTTGAATTCCCACATGTTGTGGGAGGAACCCCGTGGGAAGTAACTGAATCACTGGGGCAGGTCCTTCCCGTGCTGTACTCATGATAGTGAATAAGTCTCATGAAATCTGACGGTCTCATAAAGAGGAGTTCTCCTGCAAAAGCTCTCTCTTTGCCTGCCCACATCCATGTAAGAAGTGACTCGCTCCTCCTTGCCTTCCAACATAATCATGAGGCCTCCAAGCCACGTGGAACTGTAAGTCTATTAAATCTCTTTCTTTTGTGAATTGCCTAGCCCCGGTGTGTCATCAACAGTAAGTGAAAATGGATGAATACAGGAGTATTCTGAAAGACCGGAGGCACAGAAGCTAATGCTATAAGCTAGTATATATGTATAAAAGAAAAATCAGGAGAAACCTACCGAGCACTGATACAAAGGAGCCTTTGTTTGAAATAAGGTTGGTGCAAAAGTAATTGTGATTTTACCATTTTAATAAAAACGATGAAATTCTCAAGGCATTTGAAATTAGCAAATAATTTTAAAGTAAATTATTTTTAAAAGTAGACTACTAATAAAAAGATGGCACATTAATATAAATATTTATTTCTAGGAAAGTATTTTTAACATGATACCTGTTCCATGATTTGGCCTGAGGAATGACGCTGCTCTGTGAAGCTATCAAGAGCGAACCTAGCACAATAATAGAGCAACAATACCATCTCACATTAAGAAGTAAAACACAGACTATGATACTTAAGAGGAAGAACGGCTATTTTCATGGACTACTGACGATACATCAGGCTTACGCCTTTTAGTAAAAAGTTATTTTGTTACATTTTAAGAGTTTCAGCTGGGCACAGTGCGTGGCTCATGCCTGTAATCCCAGCACTTTGGGGGGCCGAGGCGGGCAGGTCACCTGAGCTCACGAGTTTGAAGAGCAGCCTACCCAACATGGTGAGACCCCATCTGTACTAAAAATACAAAGATTAGCTGCATGTGGTGATGCACACCTGTAATCCCAGCTACAAGGGAGGCTGAGGCAGGAGAACTGCTTGAACCTGGGAATGGGAGGTTGCAGTGAGCCGAGATCCGACCACTGCACTCCAGCCTGGGTTACAAGAGCGAAACTGTTTCAAAAAAAAAAAAGTTTCAGGAATAGAAGAATGTGAGAAAAGGGTGGGTTATAAAGCGTAACACGGAATAGAAACATTTGAGGTTTTTGAAGACTTAACAGCAAAAAGGTTGACTTTCTTCAGTGCCCATCTAATAGTCAAGTGATGTGTATTTCTCCATGAAATGCCTTTTGGCGTGCTTTACGCGCATGACTGATTCTCAGAAGCCAGTAAGATAGCACAAAATACTTCGAGTGTGTATGCGGCATGCTTTAAAGTACGAGAAGAGCCCGACTGCGCTCAAAAAGTTAGTGGTTGCTTCATAAACGTATGGCTAAAAGGAAGAGTCAGCATTTCAACACCACTGGACAGACTCAAGAAAACAAAAAATCATTCTAACACCACGTAACATCACCACTGGGGAAAAACAGGAAGTCTAAACAAAGCATCATCAGTTAACACACAGATATACCTTATTTCACAGTTGCTCAAAATAAAAAATAGATGATTTCAGCTTCTATTTCAAGTAGGGCTAGCTACTGCTGAAAACAATTAAAAATGTTGAATAGGGCTGGGCTCGGTGGCTCCCGCCTGTAATCCCAGCACTTTGGGAGGCCGAGGCGGGTGGATCACGAGGTCAACAGATCGAGACCATCCTGGTCAACATGGTGAAACCCCGTCTCTACTAAAAATACACAAAATTAGCTGGGCATGGTGGCGTGTGCCTGTAATCCCAGCACTTTGGGAGGCTGAGGCAGGTGGATCACAAGGTCAACAGATCGAGACCATCCTGGTCAACATGGTGAAACCCCGTCTCTACTAAAAATACACAAAATTAGCTGGGCATGGTGGCGCACGCCTGTAATCCCAGCTACTCGGGAGGCTGAGGCAGGAGAATTGCCTGAACCCAGGAGGCGGAGGTTACGGTGAGCCGAGATCGCACCATTGCACTCCAGCCTGGGTAACAAGAGCGAAACTCTGTCTCAAAAAAAAAAATGTTGAATAACATATTAAAGCATATTCTTAAATGCACCCAAATGTAACTATGAGCTCAGAAGTAAAGCATGATTATTCAAAAAGCTAAGGGTTGAGTTTTTAATCTTCATCTTTATTTACTTAATCTTGAATGTGAATAGAAGTATTGTAGATCACAGATTTCTTATTAATTCTGTCACAGTAACTGTGTTGCCCCTACCTTCTTGCCCCAGGCCTTATTTCTGGGGTAGCCAAATGAAAAACAGATCAATTATCCTATTCAAGTAGACAGATCTTCCATTGGTTAAGTACAAGGGGTGAAAGAAGATGGTTTTTCTCTGCTTATAAAGAGGATGAAGGCAACTGTCCTCTTGCCTTTGAAAGGGAAACATAATGTGACTGAATTCTAAAGAATGTGGTATATAAATAAAATCTCTCCAGCAGCCAGATGACCTAGAGATTATTCCAAGTTTTAGAGCTTTATGCCTTTTGATACGTAAATATTTAAGGAGATAATGCTATAGTCCCTCTAGGGCTTTGAATCAAAGTTTTATTATCCTTTCTGAGTAGAGCAATAAACTAGACAAGTAGCCACAAATTTAATTTTATGGTAGATGAAGAGTCATAAGACTGTTATTTTTTACAGAAACACTGAGAATGTAACACTTTGAAGATAAGATTCAGCTGAAAGAAATGAGAACTGGAAGACAGTTTTGTAGAATTTATTCAGAATGCATCATGTAGGAAAAAAAATGGAAAATATGAGAAATAAGACACATGGTGAACAGAGAGAAAAAGACCTAATATATATCTAATCAGAGTTCCAGAAAAGATAGTGAAGCAGCCAAAATGTAAAGAATAACTCAGATGTTGATATTACGGAACACCACCAATGAAAACTCAAAAAGCTCATTAAATCTTATGCAAGTTTTTAAAAGAATGAATTAAAGAGAACAAAAAATCCATACTCAATCTCAACGAAGTATAACTGCAGAAAATCAATGTAAAATCTTAAAAGCAGCAAGAAAAGATAGATCAAAGAAGCAAAAATTGACTTCTCAACAACAGAAACCAGAAAAGAGAATTCTATCTCAACTCTGCGTTCAGTATAGTGAGACATTAGATGTTAATACAGAATAGCATACCCTTTAAGACAGTGGGCAAATTAAAAGCATTTTCAGATAAATAAGAACTCAAGCATTTACAATGAAAAGATATTTTCTACATTACAAGCAGATGCTAAGTGAAATCAAACAGAATGTCTGAGATGCAGGAAGAAATAAAGAACAACACAAGTGATAAACGTGGGGCAAATCCAAACAAGCATTGATGTACATGACTATAGCAACGAGAAGACTGAAATATAAAATAATAACTACATATAAAGTTGGAATTGAGTACAATATCCTAAGCTTCTTTAACTCTCTGGGAGTTAGGTAAACATACTGAGTTTGACTTTGATAAGATATGTATGTACAAAAAACATATAGGATACCAACTAAAAAGTAGAAAACGCATATAAGTCGTAAACTAGGAAAAAGAAACATTAGAAAATAATTAGTCCAAAGGAAAATGAGTAAAAAAAAGTAGAAAATCACAATGTATAATAATATAATTAATCCAAATTAATGTAAATAGACTAAATATTCCAGTTATAGATCAGGCATAATCCAGCTATAGGCTTTTTATAAGAGGCACCCATAAAAAATTGAGAAAGTTAATGTTAAAAGTATGAATTAGGATCTATCTAGCAAAAAAATAACCAAATGAAAGCTGATATACATTTATTAACATGAGAAAAATAGGAAAAACGTAAGAGCTAAAGAGAATCACTTTACGATGATAAATGTTCAATATATCAAGAAGAGATAACATTCTGAACCTGTATAAATAAAAAAGTTGAACAAAATACCATTTTGTGTATGTGTAGTGGTATAAGTTTTGAATAAATCATTTTTAACTAAAGGACAAAACGTGAGGCGAGCAGTCAACCACAGCAGAATATGCATTCTGTACAAACACAACAAAATGTTATTACATAGTGGGCTGTAAAGCAAATCCCAACAAATTTCAAAAGTTTACTGTCATAAGACCATATTCTCTAGTCATAATGTAGTTATACATAATAGAAATCTACACCTAAGGGGTAATCAAAACAGTAAAGAATGAGTAAAAATGGAGCATAGAAAGTGAAGTTATAACGAAGTTTAGAAAATATTTAAAACTGAACAACAATGAAAACACACCATCCAGCTTGCGGATTATATAGTTAAAACAGTGCTCAATAATATAGCCTTCAGTGCTTTAAGATTTTTTAAAAGGAGGAAGAATTACCACATTAACCACCCAAATCATGAAGCAAAACATTAGAGGAGAAAACCAGTAAAATTAAAGGATGTGCAAATGAAAAGGCATATTCGATGATGTAGGAGCATCATCTCTCAGCATGTAGGTTTGTGAAGCTGGGGCTAACTCTGCAAACTGAAGTTCTCCTTTACAGATGATGTCCTGTTAGGTTCTGCCAAACGGGATTTCTAAGAATGGGAAGCAGGAAGAGGGAAGGAACTTGTTCTTCCTGTTCACTTGAGATTCTTTTCAGTATCAGCCCAGCAGCAGTAGGCTCCAACGTTGAGCTTATTTTGGCAGCCGCAGAATCAGCCAAGGAACCCCCCTCAGTCCTATCAGTACTTCCCAAGAGCAGCACTCCTTCCTCAGAGGTCTAAGTCCAACTCCAAGGGGTCTTTCTCCAAGTCTACATTCAGATTCACTCAGACTCCATGATTCCCTTTGTTCCTCTAACTCCATGGGAGGCAGCTGCTTCTTGTAAATACCTCAGTTACTGCACTGTTTCCTTTTTTGCTTTTTGAGCTCTCCAACACTTGGGTTACCAATTCTCTATATTAAATTATCCATTAAAATATCTAATATTTGTTTGACTTTGCTGATTGAAACTCTGTAAGTAAATGACATAATTTTTATTATCAAAAACTGATCGAAACACATCAGTTTAGGAAGAGGGGCACAGATAAAGTATTTTACTAAGAACTAAATTCGAAGGGAAATCTTTCACGTGGGATCTATAAAACAGTGAATTCGTTTGTGGAGTTTCAGAAGTGTTAGCACAAAAACAGCTCTAAGCACAACTGAGAAATGCTTTCATCCAACAAATGTATGTGTTACAAGTAAGTATCCTGCCACAGAGTTTTAAAAAATAGTATATAGCAATCATTTTATGATTCACCTTGATTAATAGGAAAGAAAACTGCACAAGACTCTGAGAAGTAGTTATCAATTTTAAATATATTTTTAGTTCAACAACCTAAGAAAGTACTGTTTCTGTTACTTTCTTAATTTTATTTAACTTCAGCATATTCTTTAGAAATTAAGCTACTCCTAGTCTACAAGTTTAATTGGCAGATACATAATCTAGGGAACATTCTGGACAAAGAAATATACTTAATGGTTCAACTCTTGTTCAGAAAAAAGTACCACTTATTTTTCTCTCAACAAATTTTACCAGCCTAAAACAGATTGTTTTGTACGCACCTCTTATTATATGGGTAATTTAAATAGAATTAATGGGAGTTCTGAAGCTATATAAAGTAGATATAAATTGGTTAGAATGTCAGTAATTCTCAAAAGTTATCACCATCAACCAGGTATTAAAAATTGCTGGGTGGTAGCTGGTATGTAATAAAAATTTTAAAGCAAAAACTGACCTTTCAAAGGCATACATGTAGAATACTAAACAAGATTAGATTCTCTGGGTGTTATACTTTCCAGTATTTTGTTTTTCAAATTATTGTTTTTCAAACTTACTGAATTTTTCAGAATGCCAGAAAAATTACACAAACATAAGATGTTAAATTGTGCATTTAAACAGTTTACAAAATAACATGAGTTAACCATTAACACAACGTTAAAAGTTATATACCTAAATACATATTTTACCAAAAAATATATTCACTAACATTATCACTAAAAATTTGAAGACACAGTCTTAATCTTCAAGCATGAAAGTCTAAATTAATAAAAGATCAACTGGGCAAGGTAGCTCACGCCTGTAATCCCAGAACTTTGCAAGGCCGAAATGGGTGGATCAAGAGGTCAGGAGTTTAAGACCAGCCTGGACAACACGGTGAAACCCCATCTCTACTAAAAAAGAAAAATTAGCTGGGTATGGTGGCGGGCACCTGTAATTCCAGCTACTTGGGAGACTGAGGCAGAGAACTGCTTGAACCTGGGACTTGGAGGTTGCAGTGAGCCGAGACTGTGCCACTGCACTCCAGCCTGGGCAACAGAGCAAGACTCCATCTCAAAAAAATAAATAAAAAAAAGATCTCGAATATGGCAATGTCATAAGCACGACAATTGCTTGTTATGCCCAGCTTTTATAAATGCACAAATCCTTAAATAAGAATGATAATGTTTAATCTATGAAGACTGCACATGTTTCAAAAACTATGATTAAATCTATTTGTTATTATATCCATGCAGGATCTCTGTGAAGGCTAATTCTACTTCTGAAGTATCGTTGGACTCTTCTTACTTTATATTCATACTGTCACAATACTAAATAAAATCTGCACCCACCTTTCTCTTAGAACATAACTTCTTCTCTGGTTTTTCAGGCCTCAGTCATCTTAATCTAATCCACTATTTACATCCTCATCAATTTTGCCTTTATAAGATGCAAGCCTTTTCATATCACCACAATGCCCCCTTCTTATTAGTTCTGTTATATCCTTCCCTTTTTTAATATATATATTTTATTGTGTTGTAGGTTTTGGGGTACATGTGAGGAACATGCAAGACTGTAAGCACTCCAGCATGATGTTAACCCCTTTCCAACCTAGTTTAGAATAACAAACATGGCAGGTATTTCATTTTCCCTGGAATACCATTTCACCTTTTTTTTGTCTAAAGAATTCCATATGCGTGGTGGCTCATGTCTGGAATCCCAGCACTTTGGGAGGCTGAAGCAGGCGGACTGCCTGCGCTCTGGAGTTTGAGACCAGACTGGGAAACACGGCAAAACCCCTTCTCTACCAAAAATACAAAACACCTGTCGTTCCAGCTACTAGAGAGGTTGAGGCTGGAAGGACGGCTTGAGCCTGAGAGGCACAGGTTGCAGTGAGCTGAGATCATGCCATTATTCTTCAGCCTGGGTGACAGAGGGAGACCCCATCTCAAAAAAAAAACCACCACCACCACCAACAAAAAACAGAAACAAACCATTCTTTACTTACCACGTAATCTCCTAAAAAAAAAAAAAGAAGTCTTCCCTGACTTTCCTATCAGCAGACTTAATCATTCCCTGATCTGGGTTTCCAAAGAAGACTGTAATATCTTTATTCTGTTTTTGTGTGTGTGTATTGGTATAAACTTTAGCATAATTTCTAGGGTAAATCACTAGCGTCTAGTATAGTACCTACTGCATAGTAGTCCCTATTAAATATCCATAGATATTTAATAAATAAATGAACAAATGAGAAAACAAATGACTAGAGAGAGAAGAGGTTACTACTCCTTTTTTACCCATGAGACACCTAAGAAAAACTTCAGAAGTGATTCAGACCAGTCCAGAGGTAGTGAGTTATCTTGACTGTTCACAGTCAGTTACAGAAGTGATTCAGCTAAATTCCTCTAAGTACTTAATGGGAAAAGATCAGAACCTGGATGACTGGCTCTTTTCTTTTCATCAAAAATTGACTTATTTTTGTTAAAGTGTAATTATTCTATTAAGTTTAGCTAGTAATTAACTATAACCTGATAAAAATAATGATAAACTCTAAAACTGAAATGCTGCACTAAGTTCTTTCATTTGAATCATTTACATGTATAAACTTTAAAATTCTCCCCAAATAAGAGAATTCCTATTTATTCAAGTGCCATATCTTAACTTGCCTAGTTTAAAACGTAAGTTTTATGGAAATTATTTAAATTATATATTGGTACTAGAAACACAGAAAGGGAAATTAGTAACAACTACGAGGGCTTCTGGAACATGCTAGAACATTATCTGGCTTTTATTGGCTAAGCATAGCTAGGAGATTCCAAGAGAAGGAAAGAGCATTGAGAAAGCTCTCACAGAATCTGTCATGATTTGTTCATGCAACAATAAGATCTACTTCACTATATAAGAGGCTTAGAAGTAAGGTTGGCTACAGAACCAAGTTATGGAGGGGAAGAAAAGGTTTTCCTTAGAAAAATCAATGTTATATTAATAAAGGGGAATTTGTAATGAAGTAAGAGTAAAAATTGGAGTTTTCTGCCTTAGTCCATGAGGAATAGAAGCCTCATGACGGTAATGGCTTTGGGAAGAAAGTGGGAGGGGAAAAATTATAGCAGAATGAAAAGCAGAATATCTGATAAATTTGGTTATTATAATTGTAATGCAAAATTTTTGAAAAAATGTTTATTTTACAAACAAGAATCAAAATGGAGTTTTAAAAGTTACACTGGTTTATGTACAAAATGAAAAATTATCTCCCACTTCCAAATCTTGTGTTTGACAAAATAAAAGGGTACCAAACACGGAAGGTGGCACGACAGGAGTGGGAAACACCTGGCAGAAAGGGGGTGTTGGGGCACGTATTCAGTGGGAGCAGAAGATACGGCACCTGCCATGGCTGGGGCAAAGAAGACTAGGGAGAGATTCTGACTGCAGACTTTTCTTTTCACATTGTCTTGATTGGATCATTATCCACTATGTCACTATTTCAGAGCTAAAAAATAGCAATATTAAGAACCAGCCATAGGTAGCAGGGTACCTAATATACCATTAGCATGCAATCCATCTGGTTTGAGTACCTGGAATAGGTATAAAGGTTGGCCTTAGAGTATCAAACAGAGTAGATACAAACAAAAACAAAAATATACACCTAAACATTATGGTAGAAATCAGTATCAGAGACAGAATACTGTGGAGGAAAAAAAAACAGTCACTTTTAAAGAATAAGAATCAGATTAATTTGTTCAATAAAAGACCAATAAGTAATATTTTCTAAGAGTTGCAGGAAAAGAATTAGAAAGCTAAAAATTGATCTGCAGCTATACTATCAGTCTACTAGAGAAATGTGAAGATGAAATAAAGATAGTCTCAGATGTAAAAAATTTCAGAAATGTTATTGCCCAAAGAGAAACATTTTTAAATAATATTTTGGAATTGCCTTGAACTTAGAGATTATTCTTCCCTCTGAGCCAGACACCACTGATTATTTTCATTCCAATGAGATGCAAATATAAGCATTATAAGCAATCGCTAAACTATATTTATTTCATTTTAACTCTCCTGAAATTAAAAACCTAAAGTATCTAAATCCTAGCCATCACGAAGTGGCCTGAAAATCTACTCTTTATTTGGAGTCTCCCATGGGCTTACCCTAATTAGCTCATTTTGAGTAAATGAGCTTTAAACAAATGGTAAAAGCTCTTTCCCTTTCCTTAATCAGAGCAAAGTAAGGTAGCCAGTCCTACAATGTTAGAACTTAAAGCAGGGAACTTGAAATATATATGATAAATTATCAAAAGAAATAAAAGAGCGAAGTGAATTCTAGCATGACACTAATAGATAAGGCTCATAAATACACTCTCTTGCTTGTGTGAAGTGAAGGGATTTGGGAGAGAGCAGGGTAAAATAGGGATAGAGATGTGCAATTCTTATCACTGACAATTATAAATATTTGTATCATAAAATTTTTTAAAGTTTATGTTCAGTATTAATGAAATTAAAATCACTTTTTAAACTGCATTTGCACATCTTTGTAAGAAAATGTGAAAAGTAACCTTCAGCTGGCCACGGTGGCTCATACCCGTAATCCCAGCACTTTGGGACACCAAGGCTGGAGGAGTCACATGAGGCCAGGAGTTCAAACACATGGGCCAACATGGTGAAACCCTGTCTCTACTAAAAATATAAAAATTAGCCTTGTGTGGTGGCACATGCCTGTAATACCAGCTAATTGGGAGGCTGAGGCATTAGAATTGCTTTAAATTGGGAGGTGGAGGTTGTAATGAGCAGAGATTGTGCCACTGAATTCCAGCCTGGGCAACACAGTGAGACGCTGTCTCCAAAAAAGCACTCTTCACCCTATGTAAATGTAAAAAGCAACTTCAACTTCTATCAAAGTAACTCTTCCACCAAGATATGGAGAAGAAAAAAATTACTTGTATTTTGCATATTCATTCTAGAATTAAATATTATGCATAAGAATGTAGAAGATTAGTTACATTTTTAGTTTATTTAAAAATGGAATTATTTAACTAAATGGTTAGTTTTCCACCAATATCTATATCATTAAAAGATTAAAATGTACTTTAATAAGAATATTAAATTTTAGTAAATATTATGTACAATAGTCTAATATCTTATACAATTGTTACTTTATTGAAAATAAACTAAAAAATACAATTGAGTGCTTCAAAAACAAACTAGAACAAGCAGAAAAAAAGAGTGTCTGAACTTGAAGATAGGTCTTTTAAAATAATCCAGTCCAAGGGGGAAAAACAAGAGAAAAAAATAATAAAGAAAGCCTATGGGTCTTATGGTACACCATTAAGTGAAAAAATATTTTCACTTAATGGTGTACCATAAGGGTAAGAGGGAGCAGAGACAGAGAAAGTCACAGAAAATCTATTTCAAAAAATAATAGCTGAAAACTTCCCAAATCTTGGGGGAAGATATGAACATCCAGAACCAGGAAGCTCAAAGGCCTCAATCATATCAACAATGAAAGTTCCACATTTCAATCAAACTGTCAAAAGTCAAGGACAAAGAGAGAATTCTAAAAACTGCAAGAGAAAAATGTGAAGTCATATATTAGGGAATCTCCACTAGACAATCAGATTTTTCAGCAGAAACCTTCCAGGTCAGGAGAGAATAGGATGAGAAACTGCTGACGAAAAAAAAAAAAAAAATTCAGCCAACAATATAATATCCAGCAAACCTATCCTCCAGAAGTGAAAGAGAAATAAAGACCTTTCTAGATAATTAAAATCTGAGGTAATTCACCACCACTAGAGTAGCCTTACAAAAAATGATCATAAAACACATGAAAGTATAAAACCCACCAGTAGATGTAAATTTATAACAAACTAAGAATACTTAATTGCTCTAATGGTGCTATGTAAATCTTTCAATCCTTTAGTATGACGATTTAAAGTCAAAATGGTTAAAAAAAAATAGCAGCTACAAATAGTGGCTAAGGAACCCATGATACACAAACATGTAAATTAAGATAACAAAAATATAAATGGGAGAAAAACATGTAGCATTATATGCAATCAAAGTTATGTTATCGCTTAAAATACTCTATTACAACTACAGGATTCTTTATATTAGCCCTATGGTGAAAACAAAGAAAGAAAGTACAACAGATACACAAATAAAGAAAAAAAAAGTAAACAAAGCTTAGCAACACTGAAGAAGAAAGAAACAAAGATCTAAAAAACAACCAGAAAACATTTAACAAATTGGCTCGAGGAAGTCCTTACATATTAATAATCTTAAATATACATGGGTTAAATTCTCCACATTGCTATAAGGAAATACCCAAGACTGGGTAACTTACAAAGAAAAAAGTTTTAATTGACTCCCAGTTCCTCAGGAAACTTAAAATCATGACCAAAGGCACTTCACAGGATAGCAGGAGAGAGAATGAGTGCCAACGGGGGACATGCCAGATGCTTATAAAACATGACTGTGATTGTTGAGAACTCACTATCACGAGAACAGCAAGAGGGACACTGCCCCCATTATTCAGTTACCTCCCACTGGGTCCCTCACATGACATGTGGGGATTATAATTCAAGATGACATTTGTGTAAAGACACGGCCAAATCATATAATTCTGTCCCTGGTCTCTCCCAAATGTCATGTCCTCACATTTCAAAACACAATCATACCTTCTTAACAGTACCCCAAAGTTTTAAGTCAATCCAGCATTACCCCAAAGTCTAAGTCCAAAGTCTCATCTGAGACAAGGCAAGTCCCTTCTGCCTATGAGCCTGTAAAACCAAAAGCAAGTCAGTTACTTCCTAGATACAGTGGGAGTACAGACATTTGGGTAAGTAAAGAGGAGAAATTGGTCAAAACAAAGAGGCTATAGGCCCCATGCAAGTCCAAAATCCAATAAGGCAGTCATTAAATTTTAAAGTTCCAAAACGATCTCCTTGGACTCCATATCTCAAATCTAGGCCACACTGATAAAAGAGATGGGCTCCCATGGCCCTGGGCAGCTATGCCCCTGTGGCTTTGCAAGATACAGGCCCCCTCTCCTGGCTACTTTCCCAGCTGCTGTTGAGTGTCTGTGGCTTTTCCAGGAACATGGCGCAAGCTGTCAGTGGATCTACCATTCTTGGGTCTGGAGGATGATGGCCCTCCTCTCATAGCTCCACTAGGCAATGCCCCAGTAGGATCTCTGTGTGGGGGCTACGATCCCCTATTTCCCTTCTGTGCTGCCCTAGCAGAGGTTCTCCATGACGGCTCTGGCCCTGCAGCAGATTAATTCCTGGACATCCATCCATTATCATACACCTGATGAAATCTAGGCAAAGGTTCCAAAACCTCAATTCTAGTTTTCTGTGCAGCCAGGGGCCCAACACCATGTGGAAGTTGCCAAGGCTTGGTGTTTGCATCCTCTGAAGCAACAGCCTGAGCTGTATCTTGAACTCTTTTAGCCACAGCTAGAGCAGATAGAATGCAGGGTACCAAGTTCCAATGCTGCACACAGCAGAAGGGCCCTAGACCTGGCACAGGAAACTGTTTTTCTCTCCTAGGCTTTCAGGCCTGTGATGGGAAGGCTGCCATGAAGGTCTCTCTGACATGCCCTGGAGATATTTTCCCCATTGTCTTGGTGATTAGTGTTTGGCTTTTCATTATACAAATTTCCATAGCTGGCTTCAATTTCTCCATAGAAAATGTTTTTTTTTTGTTTTCTACTGCATCATCTTCCAGACTTTTATGCTCTGCTTCCTCTTGAATGTTTTGCTGCTTCGAAATTTCTTTTGCCAGACACCCTAAATCATCTCTCTCAAGTTCAAAGTTCCACAGTTCTCTATGGCAGGGGCAAAAAGTTCCCAGTCTCTTTGCTAAAGCATAGTCAGAGTGCCCTTTACTCCAGTTCCCAACAAGTTCCTCATCTCCATCTAAGATGACCTCAGCCTGGGCTTCACTGTCCATATCACTATCAGCATTTTGGTCAAAGCCATTCAACAAATCTCTAGGAAGTTCCAAACTTTCTCACACCTTCCTATCTTCTGAGTCCTCAAAGCTGTTCCAACCTCTGCTCATCACCCAGTTCCAAAGTTGCTTCTACATTCTTGGGTATCTTACAGCAATGTCCCACTCCCAGTACCAATTTACGGTATTAGTCTGTTCTCACATTGCTATGAGAAAACACCTTAGACTGGGTAATTTATAAAGAAAAGAGGTTCCATTGACTCATAGTTCCACATGGCTGGGATGGCCTCAGGAAACTTACAATCACGGCCAAAGGCACTTCTTCACAGGGCAGCAGGAGAGAGAATGAGTGCCAGCAGGGGAAATGTCAGATGCTTACAAAACCATCAGATCTCACGAGAACTCACTATCATGAGAACAGAGTGAGAAAACCACCCCCATGATTCAATTACCTCTCACTGGGTCCCTCCCATGACACATGGGGATTATGGGGATTACAAGTCAAGATGAGATTTGTGTGTGGACATGGCCAAACCATATCATTCTCCAATTAACAGATACAGTGTGTCTGAGTTGATAAATAAACAAGACCCTACTATATGCTGCCTACAAGAGGCGCATGTCATCATTAAAGACAAATGGACTTAAAAGTAAGAGATGGAAAAATACATTCCTTATAATAAAAACAAAAGTAAACAGGAATAGCCATATTATGTGAAATAGACTTTAAGTCAAAAATAATTTTAAGACTATGGACATCATTATATAAGGTTAAAGGAGTAAATTCAAAAAGAGGATATAACAACTGTAAATACAGATGCACCCAAGAGAAAAACACCAAAACATAAAAAGCAAATTATCAGATCTACAAGGAGACAGACACTGCAATATAATAACAGTAGGGGATTCCAAGACCCCACTTTCAATAATGGACAGATCATCTAGACAAAAAATATTAACAAAAAGCCATTGGGCCTAAATTGCACCATAGACCAAAGGGACCTAACAGACATTAACAGAAAATTCTATCCAACAGCTATAGAATACAGATTCTTCTCAACTGCGTATGCAACATTCTCCGGAATATGTTAGGCTGCAAAATAAGTCTTAAGAGATTTAGGAAGATAGAGATCATATCAAGTAACTGTAATTATATAAAATTAGAAATCAACAAGAAAAATTTAGGAAATTGTAAAAATACAAGGAAACCAAACAGCATGCTCCTGATAACCAATGGGTCAATGAAAACCAACAAGCATATTTAGTAAGACTAAGAAAAAAGAGAAAATTCAAATAAAGCCAGAGTTAAAAAAAGAGGACATTACAACAGATAACAGAAATACAAAGCATCATAACAGACTATTATGAACAACTACATGCCAACAAATTTGATAACAGACAAAATGGATAAAATCCCAGATACATACAATCTACCAAGATAAAATTATTAAAAAATGGAGTTGGGCATGGTCACTCATGCCTGTAATCCCAGCACTTTGGGAGGCCAAAATGGGTGGACTGCCTGAGCTCAGGAGCTGGAGACCAGCCTGGGCAACATGGAAAAACCCCCTCTCTACAAAAATTAGCCAGGTACGGTGGTGCACAACTGCAGTCTCAGCTACTTGGGGGCTGAGGCACGGGGATAGCTTGAGCTGTAAGTCAAGGCTGCAGTGAGTCAAGATCACACCACTGCACTCCAGCCTGAGTGATGGAGTGAGACCCCATCTCTAAACACACATACAAATACACAAAATTGAACCAATAAAACCAATAACAAGTGTGGAAACTGAATCGGTAATAGAAGTCTTCAGAGAAAAGCTCAAGACCTGATACTTCATTGCTACATTCTACCAAACGTTTAAAGAACTAATACCGACACTCTTCAGACTATTCTAAAAAAATAAAGAGGAAGAAACAATTCTAAACAAAGCTAGCATTATTGTGATTCCAAAGCCAGAGAAGGACACCACAAAGAAAAAGCAAACTACAGGCCAATATCCCTAAAAAATATAGATATGAAGACTCTCAAAAAGGTATTAGCAAACCAATTTCAAAAATACATTAAAAACGTCATTCAGTATAATAAAGTGGGATGCAAAGGTGGTTCAACATACGCAAATAAATAAAAGTGACACACGTTAAAAGAAGACAAAAGCAACATGATCATTTCAACAGACACAAAAAAGACATTTGACAAAATTCAACATCCCTTCCTGACAAACTATCAACAAATTGAAACAGAAGGTATCTACCTCAACACAAATAAAGGCCACATTGGACAAATGCACAGATAACATCATGCTGAATATTAAGATTAATAAGAACAAGAGAAAGGCTGGGTGTGGCGGCTCACACCTACAATTCCAGCACTTTGGAAGGCCTAGGTAGGCAGATCACTTGAGCTCAGGGGTAAGCCTGGGCAACGTGGTGAAACCAAAAATACAAAAATTAGCCGGGCATTGTGGGGCACGCTTGTAATCCCAGCTACCTGGAGGCTGAAGCATGAGAATCGCTTGAGCCCGGGAGCTGGGGGTGCAGCGAGTGAGATCATGCCACTCTACTCCAGCCTGGGCAACAGAGTGAGACCCTGTCTCAAAAAATTTAAAAAAAAAAGAACAAGACAAAGTTGCCCACTTTCACTACTTTTATTCAACATAGGAATGAAAGTTCTAGCCAGAGCAATTAGGCAAGACAAAAAAAAAAATTGAAACCAAATTGTTCCTATTTGCTGACAACATCTTCGATATAGAAAACTCTGACGAGTCCATCTAAAACTGTTAGAACTAATAAGCAAATTCAGTATGGTTTCAGGATACAAAATTAAGGTACAAAAACCAGTAGTGTTACTATCCACTAATAGTGAGCTATCTGCAAATAAAATCAAGACAATTTCTACTTCCTGTTTGAAGGATATTTTCACTGGATATACTATCTAGCGTAAAATATTTTTTCCCTCGGTGCTTTAAATGTCATGCCTGTAAGACTTCCACTGAAAAGTCCATTGCTGGATATACTGGAGCTCCATTGTATGTTACTTGTTTCTTTTCTCTTACTGCTTATAGGATCCTTTCTTTTTCTTCGATCTTTGGGAGTCTGGTTGCTAAGTACCTTCAGGTACTCTTCTCTGGATTAAGTCTGCTTGGTGTTCTACAACCTTCTTACATGTGCATATTGATACCTTTCTCTAGATTTGAGAAGCTCTCATTATCTCTTTGAATAAACTTTCTACCTCTATCTCTTTATTTACCTCCTCTTTAAGGCCAATAACTCCTAGGTTTGCCCTTTTCAGTCTACTTTCTAGATTTTATAGGTGTGCTTCACGGTTTTTCTTTTGTCTTCTCTGACTTTGTATTTTTAAATAATCTGTCTTCAAGCTCACTAATTCCTTCTTCTGCTTGATCAATTCTGGTATCAAAAGGCTCAAGTACACCAGTTGTATTTTTCAGCTCCAGAACTTCTGCCTGATTCTTTTTAGTTGTTTCAATCTCTTTGTTAAAATTTATGAGACAGGATTCTGAGTTCCTTCTCTGTGTTATCTTGAATATCTTTGTGTTTCCCCAAAACAGCTATTTTGCATTCTGTCTCTGAAAGGTCACATATTTCTGTCTTTCCAGGATTGGTCCCTGGTGCCTTACGTAGTTAATTTTGTGAGGTCATGTTTTCCTGGATGGTGTTGATGCTTGCAGATTTTCTTTAGTGTCCTGGCATTGAAGACTTAGGTATTCATTGTAGTTTTCTTAGTCTGACATTGTTTGCACCTTCTTGGGAAGGCTTTCCAGATACTTTAAAGGACTTGGGTGTTGTGATCTAAGCTCTACCTGCTTTAGGGTGCACTCCAAGCCCAGTATTACTATGATTCCTGCATCTTCACAGAGGTACCACGTTGGTGGTCTTGGACTAGATTTGGAAGAATTCTCTGGATGATCAGGCAGGGTCTCTTGTTCTCTTTCCTTACATTCACCCCAATTAATGGAGTCTCTCTCTGTCCTGAGTCACCTGGAGCTGGGGGTGGGGTGACACAAGCCCTCCTGTGGCTACCACTAGGCCTGTACTGTGTCAGACCTGAAGCCAGCACAGCACTGGGTCTTGCCCAAGGCCTGTAGTAACCACTCCTTGGCTATGGCCTATGTTCAGTCAAGGCCCTGGGGTTTCAGTCAGCAGGTAGCAAAGTCAGCCAGGCCTCTGTCCTTCCCTTCAGGTTGGTAAGTTTCCCCAAGCCCTGAGTGTGTGCAGAGGTACTGTCTGGCAGCTAGGGACTAGTCAGACACCTTCGAACTCTACCTGGTATTTTATTGTACTGGGGCCGAGTACTGTGGCACTCAAACCACAAGATTCAGTCCTTCTCCAGTCTTCCCTCTACTTTCCAAAGATGGAGGAGCCTCACTCGTGGCCACCACCACAAAAGCTCATGAGGAGTACTGTGAGACTACCACCAATATTCAGTCCACTTGTAGTTAATGCTGCTTGACCTGGGACTCACCCTTCAGGGAAGTGGGCTCTGGACCCAGGGCAAGTCCAGAAATGCCATCTAAGAGCCAAGTCCTGAAACTGGGGCTCTACCTCTCTGTAGCCAAGCTGCTGCCGAACGTGCCAGCCAATGTCCGCTTTGCATTTCTCTCTGCTTTTCTCAAGTGAAATCTTGCCTCATAGCCACCACAGCTGGGAATGTTCTGAGTCTCACCTGAAGCCGGTAAGTCTCAGAATCTTACCCAAGGCCCTCAATGTAGTACCTGGGTGTCGCTGGTGGTTATGCAGGACACAAGGGATCTTCAGTTAGCAGGTGATGAATCTTGCCAGGATTGGGTCCTTCCCTTCAAGCCAACAGGTTGCTTTCTGATGCAGTGAGTGTCTACAAATGTTTTCCAGGTGCTAAGACCTAGAAAAAGGGCTCACAATTGACGGGTGCTATGTCCTGTTGTGGCTGAGTTCATATCCAAGATGCAAGACGAAGTCCTCCTCACTTTTTCCCCTTCTCTTCTCAAGCAGAGGGAAGGAGTCTCTTTTGTACCTGTGAGCTGTGTATCCTGGGGTTAGGGGAAGGGTGATGGCAGCACTCCCTAAGCTGCCCCAGCAGATGCCTCAGTAGGTCATGTGCCCCTTCCAGTCCACTGTCTCTGGGCCTGGTTTAGCAGCACTACTCACCTAGGAGTTGAAAGCTGTGTGGCCTGGACTGTTTTTCAAGGTTATTTAGAGCCCCTGCTGTGTTGAGGCTTGCAAGAACTTGGGTTCCTGCTACTGAAATCTTTAATTCCTCTCTGCCTAGGGTTGGTTTAAATTCTCCCTCTTTGTGTGGGTGTCAGCTGTTTCTGTCCCACTTCGTTTTCTGTTGTAATAGGGCAGCACTGGGTTCAGTGCCTCACAAATGCTGCAATCTTCCTCTCCCCATTACACCAAAATGCTTTCCATGCCATGCCACTTCTGCTTCGGGACAGGGTAGCGGTGGTGTCTGCAATTCAAAACTTTTTCCTACCTCTTCAATGTTCCTTTCAGCAATACGAAGTTAAACTAGGTATTATGAGTGCTCATCTGATTTTTATTCTTACCAAGGTGGTTTTTTTGGTGTCCAAATAGTTGTTAAATTGGTGTCCTTGCATGGTGAGGGGTGTGTGACTGGTGGAGGCTTCTATTCTGCCATCTTATTCCACCCCAAAGTCAGCCAACTGATTTTGTGACAAAGGTCCCAAGGACACACGTTGGAGAAAGACAGTATTGTCAATATATGGTGCTAGAAAAATTAGATATCCACATTGAAAAGAATGAGACGACACCCCCTACCTCTCATTATATACAAAAATAAAATCAAAATCAATTGAAGACTTCAGTGTAAAACCCAAAGCATGAAAATACTAGAAGAAAATATGCAGGAAGATCTTCAGTACATTGGGCTGAGCAAGGATTTTCTAAATAAGACTTCAAATGCACAAGCAGCAAAAGTAGAAAGAGACAAATGTGATAATCAAATTGTGATATATCAGATTTAAAAGCTTTTGCACAGCAAAGGAAACAACAGAGTGAAGAGTTAACCTACAGAATGGGAGAAAATACTTGCAAATGATACATCTGATTAGGGGTTAATATCCAGAATATAAAAGAAAATTACCTCAATAGTTTTTTTAAAAAATGTAATTTAAAAATTGGCAAAAGACCTTAGCCAACATTTCTGAAGACACACCAATGGCCAACAGGTGTATGAAAAAATACACATCATCATTAATCAGGGAAATGCAAATCAAAACCCAATGAGATGTCGTCTCATTCCAGTTAGAAAAGCCATTATCAAGAAGACAAAATTAAACAAGTGTTAGTAAAGATATTGAGAAAAGGGAACACTTACACAGTACTGGTAGAATTGTAAATTAGTATAGCTATTTTTTAAAAGTATGGAGGTTTCTCAAAAAACTAAAAATAGAACTACTCGCAATCTCACCACTGGGTATATATCCAGAGGAAATGAAATCAGTATAAAGGCATTTGAACTCCCACATTTATTCTAGCACCTTTTACAAGAGACTAGATACAGAATTAACCTAAATGTACAACAATGGATACATAAAACATGGTATATATGCACCTCAGAATATTATTCAGTTAAAAAGAAAAAGAATGAAATCCTGTCAGTTGTGACAATATTGAGGAAGCTGGAAGACGTTACATTACGTGAAATAAGCCAGACACAGAACGTCAAATGCCACATAATCCTACTCATGTGGAATCTTAGGAAAGAAGTGGGTAACACAGGGGCAGAGAGGAAAACAGTGGTTACTAGAGACTGTGGAGGGGATACATAAAGGGAGGATAAAAAGAGGTTGTTCAACAGGTACGAAGTTATAATTAGATATAAGGAATAAGTTCTGGCCTTCTATTGCCCAGCAGGGTGACTGCAGCCAACAGTAAAGTATAGAAGAAAATAGTTAGAAGAGAGGCTTTTCCATCTTCTCACCACAAAGAGACGCTAAGTGCATTAGCTGATGGATAAGCTAACACCCTGTCACTATGCAACACATATGTATTTAAACATCAAACCGCACCCCAAAAATAGGTACAATTACAAGGTATGGAGTTTTTTAAAAGGTAACAACAACAAACTTTTAAAACTAAAGAAAAAACTGGGTTTCTACTGTATAAATAAGACATAAGTGACCTGATAAAATTTAAGTAGGTGTCCTAGATGATTTTAAAACTTCTCATAATTATGTATAAATAATTATTTAAGATTTCCTTCAGAATACTTTTAGTGAAAAAATGATGAACAAGCATTCTAGCAATAATTACTGAAATAAAATACATTTTTTTAAAAAAACTCATCTGATAAAGCAGTATACACACACACAGCACACTCAGACACATACAAATGTGTATATATGAAACATAATAAGTATTAACATTTAGCCAGAACTCATATATTAATCATTTATTAAAAATAATGATCATTCTTCCCAGAGAAGTAATTCATTTAGAACAATTGCATTAGTAGTTGATTGAAAACTTGCTTAATATGCAATTTAATTAGGATTCTAAAATGACCCATTATATTAAACTAGGCTACACGTTTCTACAGACCTATTTTTTTGTTATCTTATTAGGATAAATTTCTCTGTTAATTACATCTTTAAAATAAATGGTAGAAAAATTATGCCACTCTTCTACATTATTCAGTTATCAAAGGGATATCAAATTTCAAGAATACAGAGACATTAAAGAGCGATTTCATTCCTAGTACCTTTAAAATCTGTATTTGTAAGTTTCTATTTCTTAGGCACTTAACATTTGCCTAGGTACTGTTCTAAGTGCTTTACAAGGGTTAACTCATCTAGTCATTATGACAATCTATTATTGCCCCCATTTCACAGAGCAGACAACTAGGCAAAGCAAGTAAATAAAATGGGCAGAATTCCATCTTTAAGTGGCAGATCTGGAATTTTTTTTATTTTTTTTTTTTTTGAGACAGAGTTTTGCTCTCATTACCCAGGCTGGAGTGCAATGGCGCAATCTTGGCTCACCGCAACCTCCGCCCCCTGGGTTCAGGCAATTCTCCTGCCTCAGCCTCCTGAGTAGCTGGGATTACAGGCATGCGCCACCGTGCCCAGCTAATTGTTTGTATTTTTAGTAGAGATGGGGTTTCACCATGTTGACCAGGATGGTCTCGATCTCTTGACCTAGTGATCCACCTGCCTCGGCCTCCCAAAGTGCTGGGATTACAGGCTTGAGCCACCGCGCCCAGCCAGATCTGGAATTTTAAACCAACAGTGAAGCTCCATACTCCATGCTTTACAACACTAAAGTGTATTAAGACTGAATGGTAACAATATCTAATTTCCGACCTATTTTAAAATTTTATATTACCTTACCAATAATATTTTATAAAAATAATGATAAACTATATTAAACTAAAAATTAAAACCTTTTTCTTATTAAAGGTTAATTTATAAACAAACTTTGAGTCCTTATCCCTCTTGCTTTATTTTCTAGTGTTTCACTTTAAAGTGCATGAATATAATAGCTACAAAGACTTTAACCTTGACTCTCTTGCTTTCTCCCTCACACATGTGACACACACATTCATATATGCACACACATGATTAAGAATCTGGCATTTGCCACTTTAAATGCCTAGCATACTGCTTTACTTCTGAATCAGTAATGAAGAGTGGTCATTATATTCAATCCAAAAAGACATTAAGGAAATGCCCCAACCAAAAGATGCAAATCAGAGTCGCATCGTTTCTTCCAAATGCATCATTTTTGCTGTACCGCTGGCTATTCAATTGTCCCTGGTTCGATGACTCCGTTTCACAAACAGGGAAGTTTAAGCTTGTTTAATGTCTATACAATTTTAAATATTCTTATCTCTTAAGATGTAAATTCTAGTCCCAGTTCTATTGTCCTGCACTCAAAACTACTTTACAAATACAAAGCATTTGTTCTTATCTGTGTCTATTAAAGGTGATGTAACTAGTTTACAATTTAGAAACGCTGCAATTAATCCAGAATGCATGAGCTCCACTTCTTTCTTCACTTTCGACCCATCAGAACAGAGCTCAAACACATAAAACCAAATATAATATAGGTTTTAAAAATTTCAAAACACAGTTTCTTTGCATGTTTAAAACTTTTGAAAAGGAAAGAAGATAAAAGTTCCCTGTATAATAAAGGGTTATGGTACTATATTTAGCTTTGCTGTCTCAGTTCTCTCCTTTGGCTATTACAAGGCTGAAGGTTAGAAACAGCCCAGATATACACAATGAGTTAAACTGATACCTCCTCCCAGTTTCAATCTGATCAAAAAATGTATTTTGGGCCCTTGCCTGAATAAAAGTACTTAGAGTATTCTTGTGAGTTCTTAGCTTATTCAGCCCAATAGGAATTAGAGTTACAATTTCTGGGCTTTACATAATTTATTTTTAGAAATCTCCAACCACTTTCTATTACTAATTTAACTAAATTACAAAAGGCCAATACATATCTAACTTACCAATCTAAAATATTCTACAAATTAAAAAAGAAGAAATCAATAATCATTGCATTAAAAGTCATGAGTCATCCCTGGCCTTCAGCAGCAGAAGAGATGCCAGGTGAAGATGCTAGGCCGTGCTCTGACTTCTGCCTGCCCCGGAAGTAAGAGGCATTGCTCCTCCCTTGCAGTTCCTGTAGATGGAATTCTGGGCTCCACCCACTACCGAAGTAACAAGAGGGCACGCCCTCCCTCTCACAGCTGGCGCTGTGAAGACGAGGGAGTGGGTAGTGATGGTGGTGGTGGTGAAGCCCTGTTGTGTAAGACACAAGTGAGGCAACAGCACTGCAAAGATTTTATAAACGAAACTGATGCTGGAACCACAACCTATAAAAGTGAATCAAGACATGCATTCTGCACTTAAATTAGGTTGATTACCTGCTGAAAAAATAAAACACAAGACTTCAATAGGAACTAGAATCTTACAAATATTTAAAATGTTCATGATCTAGTACAAAGTTATTTATTATACCAAGAACCAGTAACACTTCAACTTAAATTTACAAAGCAAGATTATCAACAGATGCAAAAACCAACAGGACACAGCAGTTGGAATTACTGACCAAGGACTGTAAAGCAGCCATCATAAAAACGTTCCAGGGACCAACTACAATTATTCTAACAAAATCAAACTCAGGAATCAAATACCGACCCTTTAAAAAAAAGTCATCAAAACGAAACTGCTTCTCACTAAAGCCTCCTATCTTCCTTATTTTGTCAATAGAACCCTTCTCTTTTACTTAGCCCTTTTACTCACAATTTATTAAAATTCTTAGAATCTACTGAAGTTGTTAATATTTTGAGCTTTTAAAAGTCAAATGTATGTACTTAGATTCTTTACACATATTGCTAATAGCATTAACGTTATGGAAATGTTAATATTTTAGTAAAATTGAACTGTATCTTTGGCTTTCTTTCGTCATTTCCTTTGCATCATTCTCTGTCAAGTATCTTGAACAGCCAGACATTTGCATGCTTTTTTATGGATGACATTTTCTTGCTTGCCTTATGGAGCTTCAAAGTCCTCATTCGGAAAAAAGACTCCTATTACACTGGGAAGTCATAATGCTACCTGTCATGAGCTTTTGAGAGTCCTTGGCTTCATGAAAATAAAACAATGTCTACTGTCAAAATAAGCTTAGCTGGTCTTTACCTCCTTTATGATAGTGTTTTTTCTCCTTAAACGTACAAAAGCAGAGAATGCATACTAAATCCGCTATAACAACATTTTTTGGATACCTTAAATTATTAGTCACAATCAATAATGTAGACTTAATTTACATTTTCCAATCCCTTCACATTCTCTAGGGACATTTCGGGAACTCCACATTCCAGTTTCAACATGCAGGTAGTTTCCTTTAATGATCCCTAACAGGAAAGTTCTAAAATTCCAGCTGTTAAAATACACACAGATTAATTCCACATCTATCAATATTTCCCTTCAAGGAGCTCAAGTTTGGGAAAGAACAAACTTGGAAAATATTTTTTTTGAGAATAAAAGTTTGCCTGTGGTAGGATTTTAAATTAAGTATTAATATAAACCCCTAAGAGCAATTTTGAAATTGCTAATTCTAGAATCTTTAGGGCAGCTGGGTAAACATTCTCTCTCAGTTGAAATAACACACTAGTAGATCTTCTCTCTGGTTCATTTATTAACATATCCTAAATAAACTGATTTTCTCATAAACTAATAGTTCTAATTAAGAAAAACAGTGGAGAGAGGAGAGAAGCTGAGTTTTGGAGAAAACTAGTACTTCAAAATAATTAAAATATTCTTGCACATTTACCTCTGATGTGTTGAGAAAAACAGGTTTGAAAAAGTTTCTGGGAACTACAGTGTTACTAAGGCATCTCATGCAAAATAACAGGATAAAAATCGAGCTAAACCTAGACCACATGTCAGTACACTTGAATGAAATGCCTATTGTATCATTTATCTACTTTTTGTTTATTTATTTATTTTGAGAAGGAGTCTTCTCTGTCACCCAGAGTGGAGTGCAGAGGCATGATCTTGGCTCACTGCAACCTCCATCTCCTGGGTTCAAGTGACTTTTCCTGCCTCAGCCACCCAAGTAGCTGGGACTACAGGTGTGCACCACCAAGCCTAGCTAATTTTTGTGTTTTTAGTAGAGATGGGGTTTCACCATGTTGGCCAGGCTGATCTCGAACTCCTGAATTCAGGTGATCCACCCACCTTTGCCTCCCAAAATGCTGGGATACAAATGTCAGCCACTGTGCCTAGCCACCTATTATATCATTTAAAGAGTAGATATACAAAGATTAAATTAGGAACAAGGATGTTTAGCAACTTTGTAGTACTCTGTTTGGTCAACTAAGCCAAGTCAAAAAAACAAAGGACAGAAAGCTGAAACTTGATTGATGGAATTGTTTTGAAATGTGACATTGAAAAGAGCTAAAAGAAATATCTGGAATTATATCAACAGTTGTAAAAATTGGGAAAAACACTTCAAATAGCCTGACTGAGCTAATAATTAGAAACAAACACACAAACCAAATAATCTTGTGAATGCTGAAATAATGAAATTCTATGTGGCCAGAAGCAAGGACAGAGAAGCAAGGCAAGATAAACTTCAGTGATTTCACAGAGAGAAGTAGTTACATCAAGAATCTGTATCTAAAAAAAATTTAATATATTTAAGAAGCAGGAGTGTCTATATTTATTATTGATCCCTCATTTAGAAAAAATTATTGTTTCTGTTTTCCTAAATGGTTTAACTGCTTTAATTAATTTTTCAGCATCTTCAACTACTTCTTCTACTGGATCTTTCTCAACAGCCTACAATCAACCTAATACTTACTTTACTTCTCTAAGAAAAGTTAGGCCCTGTATCTTGATCACGTTATTTCACTACTCTCCTTTACAGCACATTTAAAAAAAGAATTGTCTAGATACATTGACTCCACCTCCCCGTCTCATATTAGCCTTTAAATCTATCTTCCAGTCTCCTTTTTCCACGTAAACTTTTCTTGTCAAGGTTACCAGTGATGACTTTCATTCTGAAAATCCAATGGTCAATTCTGTCCTCATTTTGTTTAACCTCTCAGAAGCTATTTGGCCTAGTTAACAATTTCATTCCTAACTAAAGGATCCTCAGGGTTTCTACAGTAACACAGTCTTCTGCTCTTTATTTGGCTTTCTGTTTGTTTCCTTCACTGATACTCCAGCGACTCTTTTCTGATAATAACTAAATTTTGGCATTACTCACGGGCGTCCACTGCTCTTCATCTGCTCTGCCATCACAATGTAAGGGGCCATCAGCTCTTACCTGGACTACTGCATGAGCTGCCTGAATGTTTTCCTTACTTTCTCTCTTACCATCTTTTACACAACAGCTTTATTCAAAACCTGTCTGCAATTGTAAGCTAGATCATACCCACTCTACCTATAAGTTTCATGGTTTCCCACTGTACTTGGAATGAAATTCCTTTCCTTGTCTTAGTCTGTTCTGGTTGCCATAACAACAAACCATAAACTAGGTAGCTTACAAACAACAGAAATGTATTTCTCACAGTTCTGGAGTCTGAGAAGTCTGAGATCAAGCCACCAGCAGATTCTGTACGTATTTGGTGAGGACCTGCTTCCTGATTCACAGGTGGCCGTTTCTTTGGTGTGTCGTCACACAGAGGAAGGGGTGAGGGATTTCTCTAGAACCTCTTTAATAAGGGCACCAATCCCATTTGTCAGGACTCTACTCTTATGCCCTAACCACACCTCCCAAAGGCCCATCTACAAATACCATCACTTCGAAAGTTAAGACTTCAACATAGGAATTTCAAGAGGGAAACAACATTCAGATCAGAGCATCCTCTTACTTCATACGCCCTGTGCTTTAGTCTCTGTACTCCAATCACACCGACATCCTTTCAGTTTTACTGAATGCGCCAAGCATTTTCTCTTCCCAGGAAATCTGTGTATGCTGTCACCTTGGATTAAAATACTCTTCCCCTCCAAATCTGTCTGGCTAGCTTCTCATTGCTAATATCCTGGATTCAATTTCACTTCTCAAACAACATACTCCCCGTAACTATCCAGGCCAAAATAACTCTTCTCCCTATTATAACAGCACTTGTGCTTTCCATCCACAGCATCTGCAATAATTTGTAATAATATATTTACTTGCTTCATCTTTTAATCTCTCTCTAATGAATTAACTGTAAACACCACAAGGTAGGTACCATAACTGTTCTGTCCACAAGTATCTCTATATAGTCCCTAGCATAAAATCACTGAAACACATTAGATACTCAATTAAAATATTCTGAATGAATGACTGACCAATAATATGATTATATAAATAATTTGCTTGAAAAACGGTAAAATGAAGTAGTGATCATATATTATAAATGACCATTTATAATAGAAGTACATTCAATAAATGTTAAATGAATAGTTAAAAGAGTGCTTACATATCTCAGGCACTATGATAAAACCTTCACATATGTTAATACATGTAATCCTCATGAGTACTATCACTGCTGGTAATGATAGTAGGTGCTATCATTCTACCCACCTTACAGAAAAGTCTAATCACTTTCCTAAGTTCTACAGATAGGAAGGAAGTTCTAGAGCTGAAATTTGAACCCAACTTGTCTAGCTCTGGAAGCCCCATTTTTATCACTGTTATATAAGTGATAAGAATTCAAAATACTTAACTGCATTATTAATTAACTAGCATTCAAAATTATAATTTTACAGAAAATTATAATTTCTCCTAAAATAGCAATTTCCCTTCAACATATTCCATAATTTGCTCTGGCCACATACCTCAGTGTTCCTATGACATTGTACTCTGCCCTGTCTCCTCTGTATGTAAGAATCAGTTAAAGCAGAGAATATATTGAGTTTCTAATCTTAAGTTGGGTCATAGGAGGCAAATAATTTACATGTACGCCTTTGAAGTCATTTGTATAGTCTTCTTTATGTAACAATCAAAAAAAGTTTTCTTAGAATTGCAAAGAAGGTATGTATGTATGTGTGCTGGCAGTGAGGGAGAGAGACTAGCAATAAAATCAGATGAAGAAAGGAAGTCTAAAAGACACATCCAAGGAAACTTCGCACAGATGGAGGAGTCAACTGTGGGGACTTTAAGAAATGCCAAAACTTCAAAGAATACAATTCAAAGAAAAGTGACTTATGTAAGAAGACCACATACTTAGCAATATGAGCTGTTCCTGGCAACTTCATTAATGATCACTAAAACTAAAAAATCATGAGTGGATTTCTTATAAACAAACAGATATAAGTTGTGCTTTAAGGTTAAATCTAATGTGGAGCAAAAACAACATGGACAGTGCAAATTCAGAAGGAGCCAGAGAAAACTGTAGGAAATAAGGTGCCAAAACTACGGAGTAGACTTTAACCTGCCCCCAAACTCTGGGAATTGAGTCACACAAGTTAACCTGCATTTCACCAGGAAGGAAACTTTCTAACAAATACCTGGATTATGACCCTAAAATGTAAGATGAGACCCTTGCAATAATTAAAGTTACTTTTACCATTGGTTTTCTATTTAATAAGACGTAAACTTAGTCAATTATGCAAATCATCCCATTTCCATATTATTCACTAAAACTGAAAACAATCATATATAATTCTCAGGATAAACATGTATTACATAATAATATATACATATGAATATGTAGATGGTTGCATATGTATATACATTTTAAGAATTGCATGAAATTAGGAAAATCATTAGAAAATTCAAAACTGCCAACGTCATTTTAAAAAAGTTGGAAACTGGGCTCAGAAACTGTTACAAGAAGCATAGTCCTGAGCAGGAGAAAATTATCAAATACTGACACAAGAAATGAACTGCTAAAGGGGAGAGCTGAGATCATGTGAATTTGATTACTGATACAAAGATCAGAGTAAAGAATGCCAACTCTGACGTGTTTGGTATGAAGAAAGGAGGTCACCTGTACAGCATTATTACTGGTATGACTCAGGCAGAAATGGGGAGCCCATAGGTTAGGGTGCTAGAAAAAAGGACAGGGAGAAAAAAGAAAAAGAACCAAAAGAATATTCCACTACTAACCTGGTTTAGTTTCCTCCAGAGATTGAGGACAGGAGAAAGTTCATTAGACCAGATTTCTCTATCAAATTTGGAACCAGCTGTTACCGACCTGCCCAAAATCCTCAACTGTGAAATAACCTGAATGAAGAAAACAGTAAGTATCAACAAATAAAAAAACTTCAAAAAGAAAGAAAGCACAGGTACAAAAACAGACATTTTGTTTTATAAAATAGAGACCAAAAATGTTGTCAACAGTTTTTAATCTTACTATATTTGTTCAATTTACTGTTTTATTTAAGCAGTTTAAAAAACAAAAGAACTTAAAGTTTGGGAAAACCATTTTAAAAATTATATACTGCAATGGCTTCTAGTTGAAAGATGCTTCAGTTTTGTTGTTTTTTGGAATTTTTTTCAGACAGGGTCTTGCTGAGTCATCCATGCCAGAGTGCAATGCTGCAGCATAGCTCACGGCAACTTTGAATTCCTGGGCTCAAGTGGGCCTTCCACTTCAGCCTCCCAAAATGCTGGGAGTATAGGCCAGAGCCACCAGTCATGGCATAAAGCTGCCTCTTTACCCAGAAAACTCTAGTTACCCACAATTAATAACCCCTTGGTGTCTCTATTTGCTCATTTCTGAAATCTGGAACTGTTTTAAATTTTACAATTTCAAAATGCTGACAGTTTCCTTAAAAATATGAAATGACTGGAAAAGAATAAATCGCATAATAAACTCTATAAAATGATAAAACAAATTTTGTTCTATTGTACAATGGCTCCCATTAACCTGTTATGCTTTTGTAATAATAAAAACAAGCTGTCACTGTACAAAATAAAAGAGAGATATTTAACTTATTTAGAGCTAGCCCCCACTGTTTCTGAAAATAGTAATATTTAATAAACTTTAATCCTCCTTATCCTGAAAAAAAATGATAAAACAATGATAATTACTTGTTGATAAATTATTCATAATTTAAAAATGTTTTCATACTCTATTAACTTTAAGTTGTAATTTCAATGTTTCCTCTACATACAAGGTTCCAATGAAAAAAGTATGGGTCAATTAATTAAACAAGGCAAGGTAAATATTCCCTATTTAGGACTTTCGCTTCTATGCCCTTATTATCAATTTATCATCATTCTCAGCAAAACCAATTCACTCACATTTTTTTTCTAAAATAATACTAATTGTTCCCATTTTAAGAATGTTAATGAACCCCTTCTTAATCATTTACTAAGAATGATCAGAATATTACCAACTGTTAAATATTAGATTACAGATATTGTGATGTAGGTTTTTATATGTAAAATCAGTGACATATATACCGTTTTTCATATCATTATACCTAAATATTAAAGTTGTGCTATCTCATTGTTTGTCTAAAATAAACAAAATAAATCCAGAAAAACAGATATGTCTTCCTAAGCCAGAACTTTAAACTTCAACAAATGTACCATGTTGACTAATTCTGTTTTTACTTTGGGAGAAGTGTGATTTGTTTTTCCTTTTGTACCATACTGAGCTATATTGCATATTTTCTTAGGTTCTCACATTGATAAAGTTTGTAACAAAATAAGACCCATAAATCTTTCAGCATGAATGTACTACTTAACTGTTAAACATTAATAAACATGCTGTTAAACTCAAGCTACTAGAGCTTTTGACTGATTCTCTAGTCTTAAAAAATTGTGATTCGGTGTTTGATTTTTTTGTTTTTCTGATGAATTATTTGCATTTGCTCTCGCTGAACCCCACAATAGCACCTAATTTATCAGCTTTACTACACTACAAGACACAACTAGTTGGCAGTCAGAAGTGCTATTTTAACTCTAGTAAGAGATATGCTATCACTTATTTGTGTTTTAAATTTGTCAATCATGACAGAAAACAAATAAGAATGCAAAGAAATGTCTACAAAAAAGTGCAATTTTTTAAATGCATGATGTTAAAACCTGTTTTAAGAATAAAATGTATACCAACCAAAAAAGATGTTTCCTGTCCTAAAAAAATTACATGTAAAGTTGCTTTTTAAATAAAACAATCATATTATAATATTTAAAAAGCAGGCAGTACTAAGAAAGGGAGTTCA
>CM052657.1:1060446-1071245 GCA_028533165.1 Leontopithecus rosalia | reverse complement strand
CGGCTACTCAGGAGGCTGAGGCAGAATTGCCTGAACCCAGGAGGCGGCAGAGGCTGTGGTGAGCCGAGATCACGCCATTGCACTCCAGCCTGGGTAACAAGAGCGAAACTCTGTCTTAAAAAAAAAAAAAAGGGGGGGGGGGAGTTCAAACATAAAAAAAGCATTTCTATTAATGAGGACAGGGTTATAACTTGTATCAATGAACTGTCAGTTGTTTTTACAAAATCTAACACATACATTTATATTTATAAAGCATAGATAATACAATGTCTATTATTCATATTTTAAACAAGTTAAATATAATTTTTTCATAATACTGCTTTAAAATGATATCGAAAGGGATAAAATTTCATTCATTAACAACGTATTTACATCAATTCTTCCACTTTCTACCCATACTTAACAGCATGAATTATGCTACTGACATGCTTTGGGAGATCTATAAGCATTGTAAGAGAGCCAGGCACAGTGGTTCACACCTGCAATCCTAGCAACTCAGGAGGCTGAGGTTGGGGGATCACCTGGGGCTAGGAGTTTGAGACTAAACAGGGCAATATATTGAGATCTCTTCTCTTAATTTTAGAAATACATTAGCTAGGTGTGGTGATGCGCACCTGTAACCACGAAGGATGCTGAGTTGGGAAGATTGCTTGAGCCCAGGAATTCCAGGCTGCAGTGTGCTATCGTCATGCCACTGTACTCGAGTCTGCATGACAAAGTAAGACCCCCTCTCCAAAAAATACTATTTAGAAAACAAAATTTTTAAATGAAGAAATTGTAGGAAAGCCACAAAACATTTTGCCACTCCTACCTCACCTGTTCTCAATTGAAAGACCAATCAGGGACATTTCAGGAACACCTACCTTTCCTGAGCAACTGGTATGTTTTATTTTAAGACACTAAATCTTATACATAATTTTATTTTCCTTTGGATATCATGAAGCACTCCAAATAATTTTTGATTGAACAATACCAACTTTATAGAAATAGAAAGTACAGGCTTTTTTGTTTGTTTTGACTTCTTTGGCATAAACTTTTTCCTTAGTTTTATTTTCTTTTCCCATCCTAATTTTCTCTTACACTAATTTCCTCAACTACTGATTTTATCCTAGATTATTTATATTTTTGTTAGCCACTGCCAGTAAATCTATTTTTGAACAAGAAGGAATATAAACACTCATTCCCATTTTGTAGATGACATAATAGATTGTCAAATAAATTAACAAATTTTAATTTTTTTTTTACAGGAAATACAGCAGACTAGATTTTTGGAGAAAATTTTATGACAAAGAACATTTCAAAATTATGGATAAGCAAGAGCATCATCAACAAAATGACTTAAAATTTATGACAAAATTGTCAAGATAATTAATGAAAACCTTAAAGGCTAAAGGCACAAAGGAAAAAATACAAAGATATAAAATAATAAATAAGATTTTTTAAATGAGGAGAAATGGAAAGGCTTAATATATGCCTACTCAGTTATTACTATACAAAGAGTTAATAAAAGAAGACAGAGGCAATTTTTAAAAAGAAATTTTCTGTGAATTTTCCAGAACTGGTTAAAGACAATGCTTCTCATATTGAGAAAAATCAAATAATCCCAACAAGAATAAACGAAATCACCTGGTACTGCACAACGTAACTGCAGAACACTGAGAAAAAAATCTGACAGGAGGCTGGAAATAACAGATGATTGCAAACAGACACTTCTCAACTGCAGCAACGGAAGACAAAACACGTTGACAAACACTGTCAACCTACAACTGTTATACATTTAGCTTTGAGAAAAAATAAAATGTGAGTATTTTCAGACAAAACAGAGGGTACTATAAAGAGCTTCACCATTTAAAGTGTGGATATGAGCTAAAAGAAAGTCATTTAAAAAGAAGGTCTAATAAGTAAAAAGGAATGGTAAGCAAAGAAAATGTTTAAGAAGTTTATAAACCTATGGAAGTACCATCCCAGTATAAAACAGAAATAAAACACTGAAAAATCATCATCTTTAAGTTAGGACAGAGTAAAGTGACCAGAGTTAAAGCATTCTGAATCACTGTACTGGATGGAAGGATGGTACATTAAAGTTTAGTATAACCAGTAAGGGAGAAAATAAGTATAGAATAAATTTTCTAAAATAGAAAAAAAAACACTCAGGATTTTTAAAAAGGGGAAAATTAATCTAAAGGAATGCACACACAGGTAGAGTAGAAGGCCCTTGCTAACCAAAAAAAAAAAAAAAAAAAAAGAAGCAGGCCAAAGAGATTTTTTAAAAATGGTATTAATGAATCTAAATAAATCAATAATCACAGTAATTGATTACTTTTAAACAACTGCTTAAACACTGCTTAAAAACAATAGCTAAAAATATGTTTATATGTTAATGGTTAAACATATGTATATATATTTAAAAATGGGTACCTGAAAAATAAGAACATTCAAAGTTAAAAGGTAATAAAATGAAAAAGATAACTCTTAGTAAACTTCAAAAAAAATTAAAGAAAAAATATTACAGGAGGAAAAAGAATCACTATTCTATCTATTGACATAATTCTAAGTACCATTTTATAGATAGAAACTTTGTCATTAAAACGGCAAAAACCATTAGTTTTGCACCAACGTAATACTTAAAAGTACAGATGTTGTATATAATAAAATTACCAGAAGATACAGAGAAATAGAAATCTAGCATTATGTAGGACACTTAATGGGTTTTTCAGCAATTGGTAGATCACATACAAAACACATATAGAAAATTTGAACACAAACAACAAGCATGACCTAAGGGACATTTAGTATAACCAATATCTGCAGAACATTCTTTCTGAAAAAAAAAATTCAAGTTTCAGGATACATGTGCAGAACGTGCAGGTTTGTTACACAAGTAAACGTGTGCCACAGTGGTGTGCTGCACCTATCAACCCGTCACCTAGGGAGTAAGCCCAGCATGCATTAGCTGTTTATCCTGATGCTCTCCCTACCCTCAGCCCCAATGGGCCCTGGTGTATGTAGTTCCCCTCCCTGTGTCCATGTGTTCTCATTTTCAACTCCCACTTATGAGTGAGAACATGTGGTGTTTGGTTCTCTGTTCCTGTGTTAGTTTGCTAAGGATGTTGGCTTCCAGTTTTATCCATGTTCCTGCAAAAGACATGATCTCATTTCTTTTTCTGGCGGCACAGTATTCCATGGTGTATATTTACTACATTTTCTTTATACAGTCTATCAATGAAGGGCACTGGGTTGATTCCATGTCTTTGCTATTGTGAATAGTGCTACAATAAATACATGCATGCATGTAACTTTATAATAGTAATTTATTATCCTTTAGGTATATACCCAGTAATGGGATTGCTGGGTCGAATGGTATTTCTGGTTCTAGATCCTTAAGGAATCGCCACACTGTCTTCCACAATGGTTGAACTAATTTACATTTGCACCAACTGTGTAAAAGCCAGAACATTCTTTCAAGCACACAGAGAACACTTAAGACATCCGACACATATTAGATCATAAAGCTAGTCTTAGCAAATTTAAGAGTTGATATCATACAGATCATATTTGACAACAATTGTTAGAAATTGGTAAAATGTTACAAAATTAACCCGCTACACTTGGAAATATGAAAACACATTTCTAAATAACTCAAGGTCAAGTAAGTAATTTTAACAAAATTTCAAAATACTGTGTTCATGAAAATCCCACATACCAAAATTTATAGAACAGTGAATGGGTAGTTAATGAGATTTTAGTGGAGGATTATAGCAGCAAATCTTATGTTAAAAAGGAGCAATGCTAAAAATTGAGTAAAACTTATAAATTACACAGTTGAAAATAGAGATGAAAGTTATTATATAACAATAAGAACAAACAAAATTTAAATAGAAAACAGATACAAATGAGATCAGTTTTTAAAAACCCTAAACTTGGTTCACTGAAAAGACTAATAAGAGATTTCTTACCAGATTGAATGTTAGATAGCTAGTTAATGGTAAAACTAAAAATGGCCAACTTTTTTTTTTAAATTCTAATTTGAAATGAAATTACAGATATAGAAAATGCTAAAGATACCATGAGATTATTTGAAACTTTATGCCATTAAAAAGTTGCAAATTTGACTAATACAGAAATTCTTAGGAATATGTAAATTAATAAAACAGTCTCAAGAATGGTGGAGTTTTTCTAAGTGAGGCTATAGTTGGTCAAAAAATTAAATTAGAAGCTAAAAATACTATATCAAAGTAAATCTCAAGCACCAATAGTTCACATGTAAGTTCTATTAACATTCTTTAAAACAGATCATTTTTGCATTTACTTGTTCAGAGACTAGAAAAATGAGGTAACATTTTCCAAATAATGTTATAAAGGCTAGTAAAAATTAAATACCAAAGAAAAATATAAACTCGAAGACCAGTCTTACTTCTGAACACAGATTCAAGTACACCTCAAGCGACATTGTTTTTCAAAGATATACAGGATGACATTGAACATACGGTTCAATCATAGAAGCTATAATTCATCATACAAACAATTTAAGCAGAAAAATACATTATCTTCTCAATATTCACAGGAAATATGGACATAAAATTCATCAATATATTCTTGACAAATTTCCCCTAGCAAACTTAAGATTTGGGAGGTTTTTATAATAATAGCCTTTGATGAATGATGCCTTCCTGCAATGACATTCTTTGCAATGTCATGTTCTTCTCCCGTATCAAGAGATACCTGTTCTGCTACCATCTTGAATGTAGGCTGGACTTGCTTGGACTAACGGAATATGGCAAAAGCAATGTGAATTTATAAACCCTACACTTCAAGAGGACATGAAGTTTCATTTCTGGACTTGGAACTCTGATATACCATGCTAGCATCTGGTAGACAAAAAGCCACATCAAGAATGAAGTCACCCAAGCTAATAGCCAGCACTGTCTACAACATGAGTAAGAATATCTTGAACCTTCCAGCCCAGTCAACTCTTCAAATAAAGACAGTCTTACATGTAAGCTCAAGTGAAACTAAAAGGGATAATCCAGCCAACCCACAGAAGCATTAAAAAAATCAAAAAACATCATTACTTCAAGTCACTAAGCTTTGAGATAGTTTGCAGTAAAGTGGAGACCAACAGAAGCACTGAGAATATTAGAAAACTTCTTTCACGTATGGACTAAATGTTTGTGCCCCCGCCACTAAATCCATCTGTTGAGGCCCTAACTCCCATTATGGCTGTGTTTGGAGAAGTGGCCTCTAAGGAGATAATTAAGTTTAAATGAGGTCATAGAAGTCAGACCCGATGTGACAGGATTAGAGTCCCTGTAAAAAGAGACACTGGAGACCTAATTCACCCACACACAAAGGACAGGACATGTGAGGAGTCAGAAAGAAGGCAGCCGTCTACAGCCTGGAAGAGCAGCCTCACAGGAAATTGAGTATGCTGTATCCTGATTTCAGACTTCTCGCCTCCAAAACTCTGAGAAAGTAAATTTCTGTTGTTTAAGCCACCCTATTTGTGGTATTTTGTTACAGCAGGCCAAGCCACCTAATACAACCTGATAAATGGTATATATAAAATGAAGCAAATATCATGATATATAATACAAGGTTAAAGTCATTCCCTCTAAATGCACAGCAAGGTAAGGATGGCAACTATCCCTACATTTATTCAACACTGCACATAAGGACTTACCTATTTCAAGAAGACAAATACAGACAATTAAATGTATAAGAATTGTAAAGGAAAAACACAAAATCAGTTTTCTCAGATATTATAATTTGCAGAAAACAAATAATTTATAACACTTTTTATATTATATTCACAACATATATTTTTCTGTTTTTGAAATGAATAGAAATTGATTAAACAATATTATATTTTTAACTTTAGCCCAAATATTCTATTTTAATGATTATTTGCAGGCCTTAAAAATGTACTTAGGCAATATTCTCATCACCCCTTACTAGCTCATGCTCCCTGTGCATGCTTGGCCAGGTAGGATGAGGATGTTTACCTGTGTCACTAAACACATCAGGATGTATCAAACCGTACACATTTCCCTGTATACACAAAGATGCATACCCCCAACACTACACACAACATGTTAAAACGAGATAGGAGAATATGCAATGGTTTATCTTTCTAATGTTAACATATGTAGGATAAAGGGGGAGACAGAAAAGCTTTTCTCTGTATTTCTCATGTTTCTAAAATATATTTACACCAGTCACACGTAAGACCAAATTGTAATTTATGTTGGTGATTTGTAGATGAGATTTCACTCAGGATCAAAAGTGAAATGTACAGGCACTCTACTATGCTAAGAACTCACATCATCATTTTTCAAGGTAATATGACATTAAAAGCCTGGAAATAAATCTCAGAAGATCTGCTAGTTAGTGCAATTTTAACATAGGCAAATTGAGAATGAACCTGTCACAGAAGGCTATTTATTATAAATTCATAGTCACACTAGTGAATATATCAGTTTTCAAATACTGAGATATATTATTTGGAGTGCTAGGCTGAACCCTTCCTTATAAATCACATATATTAATATTTTATGTATAACTGGTTAATACTAAATAAGACCTGGTATTCATTACTAAATTATATGAAATGCTACATCTGCTTTCAGATGATACTTTGTTGCACTCTGAATAATTAGCGGCTTTAATAATCCTACTTACTGAGAGCAAAAATCTACTTTTGTTATTTATCAAAATACAAATAAGATACACAGAATATATGAATGCACTGTATCATGTATATACACAACCAAATACATATAAGACCTCATCTCTCCTAATATATTCTTCTATTCTTTTTTAAATAATACCTATTATATACCCCAGTTGAAAACAGTTTGGCAGATACTTAAAAGATTAAACATATGCCTGTCATATAATCCAGTCATTCCACTACTAGGTATTTAGTCAACGGAAATAAAAAAATATGTTCATCTCAAGATATAAAATCAATGTTTAAATGTTCATAGCAGCTTAATTTAGGAGGCTGTATGAGTCCATACTCACACTGCTGTGAAGAAATACCCGAGACCAGGTAATATACAAAGGAAAGAGATTTAATTGACTCACACAGAGTTCTGCATGACTGAGGAAGCCTCAAGAAACTCACATTCATGGTGGAAGGGGAAGCAAACACATCCTGCTTCACGTGGAACAGGCGAGACAAGGACAGAGTGATGTGGGGGAAAGTCCGTCATGAAACCATCAGACATGAGAACTCACTCACTATCATGGGAACAGCACGGGGGAACCACCTCCCATAATCTAGTCACCCCCCACTCGGTACCTCTCTTGATACATGGGGATTATGGGAACTACAAGATGAGATTTGGCTGAGGACACAGTCAAACCCTATCAGAGCCCCAAAATGGAAACAAACTAATGTCATCAGTAACTGAATGAATAAGCAAATAGTGGTATATTCATACAATGGAATACTATGTTTAGCAATAAAAAGGAAAAGCTCCTAATACACATAATGTAAATGAGTAAGAAGCTGTAAAGAAAAGGGTACACTTAACAGTATTATTCTTTTATATAACACTCTAGACAATGTAAACTAACCTATACTGATAAAAAAGAAATCAGTGGTTGCCTGGGAATAGGGGAGAAGAAACAGGAGGGAGTGCCAAGAGAAAACTTTTGGGGGCAATGGGAATGTTCACTATCTTGATGTGATGACAGTCTCAAAAGCATATACGTATGTCAAAGATTATCAAAACATACACTCTAAAAATGTGCTGTTTACTGAATGCTAATTAACCTCCATAAAGCTATAAAAGGTAAAAACAGATCATTACTAAAACAATTTTAGGGAGTTTACAGAATTCTCAGAAAGTTACAAATTGGGCTAGGGCCAGTTAAACACATCATTCTGGTGCAAAAAGGGAAGGAAAAGCTGACAGTGCCACTGAACACAGAAGCTGTGGCTTCTCTATCGCCACTGCCTTCAGCTCTGGATGTTACAGGAATTAGAACTTGCTAATCAGTATTAAACAATAAACATCTTCATCGCCTTGAAAATCACCTCCCGGTGCGGCCATTCCTCCCTCCGTTTCTTTCCCCCCTCCTCTTATCTTTCCTTCCCTATCTCTAGGCAATCACTGACTTCTTTTTTCTCAGTGTATGTTAGTGTGCCACTGCCTTCCAAGAGAGCAAAGGAACTGCCTTTTCGATTCACTACTTCCCTATTCAGAAGCTGGGATTGGTGCCTGGCATGACTCTTCTCTAACTGTGAGGGAGACTTGAAATGTGTTTGCCATTTTCAACCCTGCAGTAATATGGGATGCTGCCTCCCACCCAAGACTTTTTTGGAGAAAAATGCTAATAGCTGTGTAAAAGAAAGTACTAAAAAAGGTGGGTGACAAGGTCAAGAACATATATGTAAATATCCATCACATTTTTAAAACTTTTAAATATTAATTTTACTATGAACATTTTCAAAGATACACAAGAATTGATTTTTATTGCAAACATTCTCAGAGACCCATCATGTGTATTCAACAACGGTCAACACTTTCCTGCACTTCCTTCTTTCATCTCCCCTTTTGTTATTATTCCTTAAGTGTTTTAAAGCAAATCCCAGAGCAGGTGTTAACTCCTACATACTCAGTATGCATCTCTAAAGAAAAAAATTGATATAACTATTATAATTCCATACTTCTCCCAAGAAACAAAAATTAATTGGCATCACATAATACCTAGCCCATATTTAAATTTCTCTGACAGTCTCAAAACTGGTTTTCATTGGATTATTTAAATCAGGATTCACAGATTTACTATGAATTCTAAGTCTCACTAATATAGTGCAGTCCTCCTCACTTGACTCTTTTGCCTACCATTAACTACTGATTAAACTGAGTTCCTTAACTTGCAAACTGTCCCACATTCTGGTTCCAGTGGTGTCATTTAACTCGTTCTTTTACCCCTATGTTTCTGGTTAACGGTAAATTAGTTCTAGATTAATTAAATGAGAACTTAATCAGATTCAGGCTTACTCTCTTTGAAAGAATACTTCTGGAAAGTGTACTTCATGTTTCATCACATTAGGAGGCACACAGTGTCTGAACGCCTCCTGTTTGTGATGCAGAAATTGATGGGAGAGTTCAGGTGATGACAGCTTATCCTTCTCTTGTAAACACCCCCATCAATTTTCCATCTAATGGGTCCAACCCCTGAAAATAACTGTCTGAACCAATTATTTTATCAGAGTTTGTGAAATAATGATTTTTCAAATTCCATCATTCCTGCCGTATTTATTATCTAGAATTATTCAAAAAAGAAGTTTTATCAACTTTTCATGATAATGAAATATAATTCAGAAAGGAAAGATAAGTATATAATTCTTTCCCTTTAACTGCATTTTCAAAGAGGCACTTTTATGTCTTACTAAATGATAATAAATGTTTGAAAATCAAGTCTATGATATCAGTAAATATATTATTCCTACATAAAAATTCAAAAGAAGAAATGTAAAATCATATATATATTACAAAATCAATATATATATTACAAAATGAAATCGACTAATATCCTTCAGTCGACTTGCCTTTGGCTAACGGTCACAGAACCCAAAATATGAAAAGTATTCAAATTCAGATTTGCCTACAATTAGAAGTCAGAAGTTATTACACTGTGTATAAAAGTACAAGTACATTATCTCTTTTTGCTGATGGTGCTATTGGATAAGTCATAGCTAAAAATACCCTCCTGAAACATGGGTTAACATATTCAAATAGAGCATGTCTGAGAAAAAAAATGGGAACTTAAGCTTTCTGATTTCAAAAATGAATTTACCAGGAACTTAGGACTTTTCTAATAACTGATGAAAAATGACTTGACTCAGGATAATCACAGCTGCTGAATGTGAGTAACCACAGCTGTTGGGTTCATAAAAGCCATTCGATGCAATGTTGCTAAAATTATTACACTAGCAATTAATCCTCAAATTTTTAGCAATAGAAAGTCATCATTACATTTTAAGAAAAAATGTAACGGTTTTTTAAATTTTGCCATGAAATTGCTATTGAAACTATGAAATAAAGTTCTGGAACTTCAATGAATGGTTAGGAGAAAATAAGTGGATATGTAGCTGGCCCTTAGAAATATGTAGCTTTTATACAAAAACACATATGACGTTGAGAGACCTAAAGCTAATCAGAAATTAGATTAATAACAATTGCCTCCCAAACCTGCTACCACTGTGAGCAACAGCATTAGCTCACTGCCACTGTTTTGTAACATCTCTCTGCTTTAAGTCTTACCCCCAGCAGTCAACTCTCTAAAAACATACTCTGCCAGAGTAATTAAGTTATTTTCATGGCTCACGAGGCTTAGGACCTAGTCCGCCTCTACCCCAGCTATCTCCCATCCTCATTTCCCACCACTCCCCTTCTCCCTCACTGTGCTTCAGCCACATCGACCTCTTTGCTGTTTTTCCAACAGAAAAAGCAGGAGTGGCTAAAGAACATATGCAGACATGCATACTGTCTCCAGAGTAATATAAAATGTGGATCAAGATCACAATGAAGTACCATTTTAACCTAGCAGACTGGCAGCAATAAAGGCATCCCAAAATACCAAGTACTAGTAGGATTAAAACACTGCATATATTACATACTGCTGGCACAAGAGTGAATTAGCACAACCACTAAAAACAATTTGACATAACAATTCTATTCCTAAGCACCTACGCTAGAGAAATTCTTGAGCTTATGCACTAGGGAGACATAGCCAGGAAGGTTCCTAGTAGCACTGTTTCACTAGCCATAAAAACTGGGCCA
>CM052657.1:990265-1060346 GCA_028533165.1 Leontopithecus rosalia | reverse complement strand
TGTAATCCCAGCACTTTGGGAGGCCGAGGCGGGTGGATCACGAGGTCAAGAGATCGAGACCATCCTGGTCAACATGGTGAAACCCCGTCTCTACTAAAAATACAAAAAATTAGCTGGGCATGGTGGCGCGTGCCTGTAATCCCAGCTACTCAGGAGGCTGAGGCAGGAGAATTGCCTGAACCCAGGGGGCGGAGGTTGCAGTGAACCCAGGGGGCAGAGGTTGAAGTGAGGCGAGATCGCGCCATTGCCCTCCAGCCTGGGTAACAAGAGGTTGCCGTGAGGCAAGATCGCGCCATTGCACTCCAGCCTGGGTAACAAGAGCAAAACTCCGTCTCAAAAAAAAAAAAGGAATCTGGAATCTGTATCTGAAAGAGGGAGAGTTAAGTGACTATGGGATACTGCACTGGAACTCAGTGCCGCCCTACCACAGGGGAACACAACACTGGGGAAAATTCTGCCCGCTCACAGAAGGGGCATATAGACCATACCTGGCCCAGATGGAAAGCCTCCACCTCCAGGAGGAGAAAACCACATTTCAGCCGACTTCCACATCTGCGGAATAAACTGCTCTGAACCGCTAATAAATTTGAGTGGCAGTTAGGCCATAGCAACTACAGAACTTTGGAAAGCCCCGGTGTTGCACTGGCCTCAGACTGGGCTTGGAGTGCAATGCAGCATAATGCCGGCTGCAGTGATGATGGAAGGACGGGCATCACCTCTCCTCCAGCTTCATGTAGTGCAGGGCAGAGACTCCCTCCACTTGTGGAAAAGAGAGGAAAGAATACAGAAGACTTTGTCTTGCTACCGAATACAAGCTCAGCCACAGTAAAACACAAAAACTCAAACACAAGTAGAATCCTAAAGGCTTCAATTGCAGGTCTGTAGTCTTGAATGGTGTTTCTGGACGCCCCCAGGGCCAGAAAGGAATCTGCAACCCTGTCGGATAAATCGCCTGCCAGCAGAACTCACCACTAGATAAGGGGCCTCCAGCCTTGACTAAACGTCAGCAGCAGTGACCCCTGGTGGATGCTGCACTGAGCAGGGAGGCCTCTGGCTTTCCTGGTGTTCTAATGCAGTCGACTGTGCTGACCACAGCAGTGCAGGTATCACTCCTCTTCCAACTCACGGCAGCCAAGCATAAAGACCCCTTCCACTTGGAGGAAAGAGTTGGAAGAGCAAGAGACTCTGCCTGGGAACCCAGGGAATTCTCCCTTATCTTGCCCAAGTCCACCAAGGCTATGAATCTGGGAGTCACAGAATACCTGGGCTTAGGGACCTGGGCTTAGGGCACCTGGCAGTAGCAGCTATAGGCTTTGGTAACAACATTCAGCTACATTTGAAAGCTTAGAAAACCCACTCAAGAAGGAGAGGTACAAACAAGGCCATAACACAAAGACTGAAATAAATTTCTGGATCACCCAGACAATGATGAATGTCTAAGCATCAAGAACAACTAGGAAAACATGACCTCACCAGACTAACTAGGGCTCCAGTGACCAATCTTGGAGTGATGAAGACATGTGACCTCAGACAGGGAATTCAAAACAGCTGTTTTTAAAAAGCTCAATCAACTTCAAGATGACACGGAGAAGGAATTCTATCAGATAAATTTAAGAAAGAGACTCAAATAATTTTAAAAATAAACAGAATTCCTGGCTAAAAAATTCAATTGACAAACTGAAAAATACATCAGTGTCTCAACAGCAGAACTGATCAAGCAGAAAAAGAGTTAGTGAAGCATAAGAAGAATTAGTGAGCTTGAAAACAGGATATATGAAAATACACAGAGAAATTAAAGAATACACAAAAACATGGAAAGATATCCTCTGTTCATGGCTTGAAAGAATATTGTAAAAGTAGCCATATTACTCAAAGTGAGCTACAAATGTAGTGAAATTCCTACAAAATATCGATGACATTATTCAGAGAAATAGAAAAACAAAATACTATTATTTATATGGAACCACAAAACATCCAGAATACCTAAAGCAATCATGAGCAAAAAGAACAAAACTAGAGGAATCATACTTCCTGACTCTAAATTATACTAGAAAGCTATAGTAACCAAAATAGCATGGTAGGGACATAAAAACAGCCACACAGAGCAATGAAAGAGAACAAAGAACCCAGCTATGAATCCACATATTTGCAACCAACTCACCATCAACAAGTGCCAAGATCATACACTGAAAAAAACAGTCTCATCTACAAATGGTGCTGGGAAAACTGGATATCCTTATGCAGAAGAATTAAACTAGACAGCTGTCTCTCACTATATACAAAAATAAAATCAAAATGGATTAAAGACTTAAATACCTGAAAATGTGAAAGTACTAGAAGAAAACATAGGAGAAACGCTTCAGGACACTAATGTGGACAAAGATTTCTTGAATAAGACTTCAAAAGCACAAGAAACCAAAGCAAAAATGGACAAATGGGATCATGTCAAGCTAAAAAGCTTCTGCACAGCAAAGAAAACAATCAACAGAGACAATCTGAAGAACAGCAAAAAATATAGGCACACTATTCACCTGAGAAAAGATTAATAATGAGAAAATATAAGCAATTCAAACAATTCAATAGCAAAATAACAAATTACTGGATTAAAAAATAGGTCAAAGATCTCAATAGATATTTCTTAAAAGAAGACATACATCACGCCTGTAATCCCATCACTTTGGGAGGCCGAGGCAGGTGGATCACAAGGTCAAGAGACCGAGACCATCCTGGTCAACATGGTGAAACCCCGTCTCTACTAAAAATGCAAAAATTAGCTGGGCATGGTGGCGCGTGCCTGTAATCCCAGCTACTCAGGAGGCTGAGGCAGGAGAATTGCCTGAACCCAGGAGGCGGAGGTTGCGGTGAGCCGAGACTGCGCCACTGCACTCCAGCCTGAGTAACAAGAGCGAAACTCGGCCAGGCACGGTGGCTCAAGCCTTTAATCTCAGCACTTTGGGAGTCCAAAGAGGCAGAGGTTGCGGTGAGCCGAGATGGCGCCATTGCACTCCTGCCTGGGTAAAAAGAGCAAAACTCCATCTCAAAAAAAAAGAAAAAGAGCGAAACTCTGTCCCCCGGCAAAAAAGAAGACATACAAATGACCAACAGGTATATAAAACAATCCTCAACATCACTACTCATCAGAGAAACACAAATCAAAACCACAGTGAGATATCATCTCAGCCCAGTTAAAATGGCTTTTATTAAAAAGACAAAAAAATAATGGATGCTGGGGAGGATATAGAGAAAGAATACTCATACACAGTTTATGGGAAGGTAAATTAGTATGCTACTATGGAAAACAGGATGGATGTTCCTCCAAAAACTAAAAATAGAAATGGCCCAGCAATCTCACTGCTAGGTACATATTTAAAAGGAAAAAAAGGCCGGGTGCAGTGGCTCACGCCTATAATCCCAGCACTTTGGGAGGCTGAGGTGGGTGGATCACGAGGTCAAGAGATCGAGACCATCCTGGTCAACAAGGTGAAACCCTGTCTCTACTAAAAATACAAAAATTAGCTGGGCATGGTGGTGAGCGCCTGTAGTCCCAGCTACTCAGGAGGCTGAGGCAGGAGAACTGCCTGAACCCAGGAGGTGGAGGTTGCGGTGAGTTGAGATCGTGCCATTGCACTCCAGCCTGGGTAACAAGAGCGAAATTCCAACTCAAAAAAAAAAATGAAAAAAAAAAATCAGTATATTGGAAAGGTATCTGCACTCCTGTGTTTATTACAGCACTATTCACAATAGTCAAGATAGATACAGAATTGACCTAAGTGCCCATCAACAGAGGAAAAAAGAAAAAAATACGGTGCGCATAAGAAGTGGATTATTTCACCATAACAAAGAATCAAATCTTGTCACTTGAGACAAGATGGATAGTAATGGAAGACATTATATTAGATGAAATAAGCCAAGTACAAAAAGACGAATATTGCACATTCTCACTCATACATGGGAGCTAAAAAGGTTGATCTCGTGGAGGCAGGGAGTAGAATAACAGTTACCAGAGGTTGGGAAGGGTGTGCATAGGGGTTGGGAGAGAGGGTAAGATAAAAAGGGGTTGGTTAATGGGAACAAAAATACAGTTTGATAGTAGGAATAAGACCCAGTGTTTGATGGCACAACAGGGAAACTACAGTTAATAATAACTTATTGTACATTTCAAAATAACTAGAGATGTGGATTTGGAATGTTCTCAGTGCAAAAAAGTGACAAATATTTGAGGTGATGGATATTGCAATTCCCCTGATTTGATCATTACACAGTGTCCGCTTTTATCAAATATCATATGAACCCCATAAATATGTACAACTACTATGTAACCATAAAAATACAAAAACAAGAAAAGAATATTTTGCCAATTAGTTTTGCCTAGCAAAATATCTTTTTTCTTGCCCTATATAAGGAGGTTATGTGGTAAGTTTAAACCACTGTGGAGAAAAGCTACTGAATCTCATAATACAAGTTATCTACCCTTACTCCATTAGTGTGTCATACAGGCATGAACTAGTATTCAGTAACGCGTTTAAGTTTTAGTTTAGTAACTTTCTAAACATATGATCTTGGAAAAAACAAAAACCTCCCTGGGCCTCCATATCCTCAAGTATAGAATGAGTTTGACAGTAACCTCTCTTATTCTGAGAGTTAAGTGAGATAATTCATATAAAATACTTATCACAAAACCTATTACAGGGAACACAAGAAGTATAAAAATCATTATCCTCATCATCATCAACACAGGTTAAAAGGAGAATACTATACATACAATAAAAACTAATCAACTGTATATGGGAGAAGATAAAATCAGAATTTTAAAAGAGATTTAAGTAGAGCTATCTGATGGCATCATTTAGTTCATAATAAATGATGGCTGGGTCAGTCAAGGTATTTCACATAATTCTAGCAAGATCAAAAGTCACTGTTGTGAGACTTAAAGAGATTCCTTGTATAGGTTGACATTTAAAAAAGTAATTTTCAAAAGCATATTTTTCCCCTCTCTGCTATTCTCATGGCCAGACACCAAACATCCTATTCTTCTCCTTCATTCGTAGATCATAAATTCTGTACAGCTTCTAACTTTTCCTTATTTCTATTTTTGAAACTAGCAGAAGCCTCTATTGAAACATTCCATATAAACCAGAGCAGACAGCTCTATTATGTAAAAACTTAAAGGACCAAGAATTGTATACTCATTAAAGATGTTAGAAATATATGTTTATCAGTCTACCAACTTGCATGTTTCCTATTCCTTCCATTCTCTCATTTCTTCTTTTTTTCAAATGAAAATGTCAACACTGACCTAAAAAACCAAATTTTAAAATACTGATAGATGCTCTTAAAATGCACTATCGCATGCTAAATCAAAGAAATGCCATTACAAAATAAGGGACATTGAAAAATATCTCTTGAAGTCATTTTCCAAAGATGATACTTTAATCCATGAAAGCCCTGATACATATGGTGATTACGGGAAACATTTTGCTAAACTGAACTGAAGAAACAATTCAGAATTCTTCAAGGTGAATAATTAAGGAATATTTGGTTTCTCCGGTGTTTCTTTGAAAAGGTTCATTTTACAGCTGAAAGTTTCAGTGAAGACTAGAAAACACCCTCCTCTCTTCAGCATGTGGAAAGACTGTTGCACAGCAATCTTTATATTCTGCAAATCTATCATACTGTAATCTTTGTTCTACAAACAGCCAATTCTACCATGAAACAAAAATCCTCTCTATCTTAACAAATTTGCTTACCAGAACAGTTTCAAAATATTGAAATAGACATGTCTCAGGTACTTAATGTGTTCAATTGCTGGAGTGTGTCAAAACCTTCAAATTTAAGACAAGTGCAGAGAGGATCCAAGACGGCCGAATAGGAACAGCTCTGGATTGCAGTTCCCAGCGAAAATGCAGAGGATGAGTGATCACAGCATTTCCAAACAAATTTTTACTGCCCACAGACCAGGAGATTCCTGGGCAGAAAAGCGCCACCAGTCTCCAGCATGGCTGTTTCAGCTGGTGCAATGGGTCTGCACACAAACACACACACAAAGCCGGGCACCGTTTCAACTGGCAACTGGAAAGTCTGAGGGATGGAGCCACCCATTCACCTGAAAAAAAGGGGCCTGAAACAGGGAGCCAGGTGATCTGGCTTGGCTGGTCCCACCCCCACAAAGACCAGCAATCTGAAACACTCTGGACTGAGAGTTTCATGGCAAGCACAGCTGGACCCAGGATGGTCCAGCACTGTCGGGGGGAAGGGCGTCCGCCATTACTGAGGCAGTCCACCACTACTGAGGCAGTCCGCCATTACCGAGAGAGTCCGCCATTACCGAGAGAGTCCGCCATTACTGAGGCAGACAGCCATTACCGAGGCAGTTCTAAGGATATCCCTATAAACTAAACCACAAGGAAGTTCACACAGCAGCTGGGCAGAGCCCACAGCAGCTCAGCAACGCCTCTGCTGGCAGACTGTGACTAGTCTACCACCTCGCTGGGCAGGGCATCTATGAAAAAAGGCAGCAGAATGATGGGAACATATAAATATAGCCCCACCTTCCTGGGACAGAGCACCTGGGAAAGAAAAAGGCAGTTATGAGTTCCATTGCAGCAGACTTAAATGTATTTGCCCAGCAGCTCTGAACAGAACAATGGAGCTCACAGCTCAGCCCTTGAGCTCCTATAAGGGACAGACTGTCACCTCAAGTAGCTCCCCGACCCCTGTATAACCAAAGAGACACCTCATAAAGGAGAACTCAGGCTGACATCTGGCAGGTATCCATCTAGAACAAAGATAACAGAAGAAGAAACTGACAGCAATATTTACTTTTCTGCAGCTGCTGCAGTTAATCCCCAGGCAAGTAGGGTCTGGAGTGAACCTCCAGCAGTTCTACAGCAGGGGGGACTGTTAGAAGGAAAACTAAGAAACAGAAAGAAATAACTTCATCAGCAACAAAAAGGACATCTACTCAGAAACCTCATTTGAAAGTCACCAACCACAAAGACCACAGGTAGATAAATCCACAAAGATGGGAAGAAACCAGAGTAAACATGATGAAAATACTCAAAACCACAATGCCTCTCCTCCTACAAGGGATCACAACTCCTCACCAGCAAGGGAACAATGCTGGATGGAAAATGAGTCTGATGAATTGACAGAAACAGGCTTCAGAAGGTGGGTAATAACAAACTTCTCTGAGCTAAAGAATATGTTCTAACCCAGTGCAAAGAAACTAAGAACCTTGAAAAAATATTTGACGAAATGCTAATGAGAATAAACAGCTTACAGAGGAATATAAATGAATTGATGGAGTTGAAAAACACAACACGAGAACTTTGTGAAGCATACACAAGTTTCAATAGCTGAATCAACAAAGCAGAAGAAAGGAGATCAGAGATTGAAGATCAACTCAATGAAATAAAATGAGAGGGCAATATTAGAGAAAAAAGAGTAAAAAGAAATTAACAAAGCCTCCAAGAAATATGGGATTAGGTGGAAAGACCTAATCTACATTTGATAGGTGTACATGAATATGACAGAGAGAATGAATCTGAGCTGGAAAACACTCTTCAGGACATTATCCAGGAGAATTTCCCCAACCCAGCCAGGCAGGTCAACATTCAAATACAGGAAATACTGAGACCACCACAGAGATAACCCCAAGGCACATAATCATCAGATTCACCAGGGTTAAAATGAAGGAAAAAATGCTAAGGGCAGCCAGAGAGAAAGGTCGGGTTACCCACAAAGATAAGTCCATCAGAAGCCCTACAAACCAGAAGACAGTGGCGGCCAATATTCAACATCCTTAAAGAAAGAACTTTGAACCCAGAATTTCATATCCAGCCAAACTAAGATTTATAAGTGAAGGAGAAATAAAATCCTTTATGAAGCAATTGCTCAGAGATTTCATCACCACCAGGCCTGCTTTACAAGAGCTCCTGAAAGAAGCACTAAACATAGAAAGGAACAACCAGTACCAGCCATTCCAAAAACCTACCAAATGGTAAAGAGCACCAACACAATGAAGAAACTGTGTCAACTAACAGGCAAAGCAGCCAGCTAGCATCAAACTGGCAGGATCAGATTCACACATAAAAATATTAACCTTAAATGTAAATGGGCTAAATGCCCCAATCAAAAGACACAGACTGACAAATTGTATAAAAAGCCAAAACCCATTGGTGTGCTATATCCAGGAAACCCATCTCACATGCAATGATACACATAGGCTCAAAATACAGGGATGGAGGAAGATTTACCAAGCAAATGGAGAGCAAACAAAAAAGCAGGAGTTACAATCATAGTCTCTGATAAAATAGACTAAATCAACAAAGATCAAAAGAGACATATAAGGGCATTACATAATGGTAAAAAGATCAATGCAACAAGAAGAGCTCATGATCCTAAATAAATACATGCCCAATACAGCAGCACCCAGATACATAAAGCAATTTCTTAATGACCTACAAAGAAACTTAGACTCCTACACAATAATACTGAGAGACTTTAACACTCCACTGTCAACATTAGACAGATCAATGAGACAGAAAATTAACAAGGATATCCAGAACTTGAACTCAGACCTGGACCAAGCAAACCTAATAGACATTTACACAACTCTCTATGCCAAATCCACAGAACATACATTCTTCTCAGTGCCACATCAAACCTACTCTAAAATTGACCACATAATTGGAAATAAATCATTCCTAAGAATGCAAAAGAATGGAAATCATAACAAACAGTCTCTCAGACCACAGTGCAATTGAATTAGAACTCAAAATTCAGAAACTAATTCATAAATGTACAACTTTATGGAAACTGAACTGGCTCTTGAATGTTGACTGGATAAACAATGAAATGAAGGCAGAAATAAAGATGTTCTTTGAAACCAAGGAGAATGAAGACACAATGTAGCAGAATCTTTGGGACACATGTAAAGCAGTGTCTTAGAGGAAAATTTATAGCAATAAATGCCCACATGAGAAGCAAGGAAAGATCTAAACTTGATACCCTAGTCATCAAAATTGAAAGAGCTAGAGGAGCAAGATCAAAAAAACTCAAAAGCTAGCAGAAGACAACAAATAACTAAGATCAGAGCAGCACTGAAGGAGATAGAGACACAAAAAAAAAACCTTCAAAAAAATCAATAAATCCAGGAACTGTTTTTTTGAAAATATCAACAAAATAGATCATTAGCCAGATTAATAAAGAAGAAAAGAGAGAATAATCAAATAGATGCAATAAAAATTGATAAAGGGGATATCACCACAGAGTCCACAGAAATACAAACCACCATCAGAGATTACTACAAACAACTCTATGAACATAAACCAGCAAACCTGGAAGAAATGAATAAATTCCTGGGTACTTGCACCCTCCCAAGCCTAAACCAGGAAGAAGTTGAAACCCTGAATAGACCAATAACAAAGGCTGAAGTTGAGGCAGCAATTAATAGCCTACCAACCAAAAAAAGCCCAGGTCCAGATGGGTTCACAGCCAAATTCTACCAGACATACAAAGAGGAGCTGGTACCATTCCTTTTGAAACTATTCCAAACAATACAAAAAGCAGGAATCCTCCCCAAATCCTTTTATGAGATCAACATCATCCAGATACTAAAACCCGGCAGAGACTTGACAAGAAAAGAAAACTTCAGGCCAATATCCATGATGAACACAGATGCAAAAATCTTCAATAAAATACTAGCAAACCGATTGAAACAGCACATCAAAAAGCTTATCCATCACGATCAAGTAGGCTTCTTCCCAGCAAGCTTGGTTCAACATATGCAAGTGTATAAATGTAATTCACCACATAAACAGAACCAAAGACAAAAATCACATGATTATCTCAATAGATGTAGGGAAGGCCTTTGACAAAATTCAACAGCCCTTTATGCTAAAAACTCTCAATAAACTAGGTATGGAAGGAATGTATCTCAAAATAATAAAAGCTATTTACGACAAACCCACAGCCAATATCATACTGAATGGGCAAAAACTGGAAGCATTCCATTCAAAATCTGGCATAAGACAAGGATGCCCTCTCTCACCACTCCTATTCAATATAGTATTGTAAGTTCTAGCCAGAGCAATCAGGCAAGAAAAAGAAATAAAGGACATTCAATTAGGAAAGAAGGAAGTCAAATTGTGTCTATTTGCAGACGACATGATTGTATATTTTGAAGACCCTATCGTCTCAGCCCAAAATCTCCTGAAACTGATAAGCAACTTCAGCGAAGTCTCAGGATAAAAAAAATCAATGTGCAAAAATCACAAGCATTCCTATACACCAATAACAGACTTAAATAGATCCAAATTAATAACTAACTGCCATTCACAATTGCTCAACTAACAAAGGATGTAAAGGAACTACCTCTTCAAGGAGAACTACAAACCACTGCTCAAGGAAATAAGAGAGGACGCAAACAGATGGAGAAACATTCCATGCTCTTGGTTAGGAAGAATCAGTATCATGAAAATGTCCGTAGTGCCCAAAGTAATTTGTAGATTCAATGGTATCCCCATCAAGCTACCAATGACCTTCTTCACAGAACTGGAATAAACCACCTTAAACTTCATATGGAACCAAGAGAGCCCACATAGCCAGAACAACCCTAAGCAAAAAAGACTAAGCTGGAGGCATCACACTACCTGACATCAAACTATACTACAAGGCTACAGTAATCAAAACAGCATGGTGCTGGTATCAAAACAGATATAGACAAGTGAAACAGAATAGAGGCCTTGGAGGCAATGCCACACATTTACAACCATCTGATATTTGACAAACCCGACAAAAATGAGCAATGGGGAAAGTTTCCCTGTTTAATAAATGTTGGGGAAACTGACTAGCTATGTTTCAGAAAGCAGAAGTTGGACCCCTTCCTGACACCTTACACGAAAATTAACTCCAGATGGATTAAAGACTTAAACTTAAGACCTAACACCATAAAAACCTTAATAGAAAAGATAGGCAAAACCATCCAGGACATAGGCATAGGCAAGGACTTAATGACAAAAACACCAAAAGCATTGGCAGCAAAAACCAAAATAGACAAATGGGATCTAATTAAACTCCAGAGCTTCTGCACAGCAAAAGAAACAATCTTTAGAGTGAATCGGCAACCAACAGATTGGGAAAAAATTTTTGCAATCTACCAATCTGACAAAGGACTTATATCCAAAATCTACAAAGAACTAAAACAGATTTACAAAAAAAAAAAAAAAAAACCCATCCAAAAGTGGGCAAAGGATATGAACAGACATTTTTCAAAAGAAGACATATTTATGAAGCCAACAAAATGTTGAAAAATGCTCATCATGACTGGTCATTAGAGAAATGCAAATCAAAACCACATTGAGATACCATCTCATGGCAGGTAGAATGGCGTTCATTAAAAAATCTGGAGACAACAGATGCTGGAGAGGATGTGGAGAAATAGGAACACTTTTACACAGTTGGCGGGAGTGTTAATTAGTTCAACCATTGTAGAACACAGTGTGGCAATTCCTCAAGGACCTAGAAATAGAAATTCCATTTGACCCAGAAATCCCATTACTGGGTATACATCCAAAGGATTATACGTCATTCTATTATAAGGACACATGCACACATATGTTCATTATAGCACTGTTTACAATAGCAAAGACTTGGAACCAACCCAAATGCCCATCAATGATAGACTGGACAGGGAAAATGTGGCACATATACACCATGGAATACTATGTAGCCATAGAAAACAATGAGATCGTGTCCTTTGTAGGGACATGAATGACCCTGGAAACCATCATTCTTAGCAACCTGACACAGGAACAGAGAATCAAGCACTGCCTGTTCTCACTCATAGGCGGGTGTTGAACAATGAGAACACATGGACACGGTGAGGGGAGTATCACACACTGAGGTCTGTGGGGGGGACTAGGGGAGGACAGTGGGGGGTGGGGAGTTGGGGAGGGATAACATGGGGAGAAATGCCAGATATAGGTGATGGGGAGGAAGGCAGCAAACCACGTTGCCATGTATGTACCTATGCAAAAATCCTGCATGTTCTTTACATGTACCCCAGAACCTAAAATGCAATTTATATATTTACATATATTTATATATTTATATATATATTTATATAAATATATGTAAATATATAAAAATATATAAATATATGTATATATATTTATATATATTTACATATTTATATATATATTTATATATATATAAATTAAAGAAAATGAAAAATAAATTAAAGACAAGTATTTATGGGCAATTTATATTGATATTACAAATTAGATATTGATATTGAACTTTGAATTTATTTTAAAAAGTAATAAAAGGCCAACTAAAACTGGTTTTGGTAACTAAAAATGGTTTTTGTAATAAAAAACACTTTATTACATGAAAATGTTAGACTCAAAACCAAAGTTTACATTTGATATTTACAATTTAAAACGGATTTATACAATTTACAACTGATTTACAATTGATAGTCCTTGTAGCTAAATTCTCTTCTCCCGTATCTGTGCCAGAAATACCTAAATTTACCCCACTGTCTTTGTTTACTTGTAGAATCCTCAATGTGTCACTAGGCACATAGCTACCTAGTGAAGAAACTAGAATACTTTCTTTGCCTCAGGAATTAAGAGACGAAAAAATTTTAAATCAAGATTTTATTATATCTCAATTTCGTTCAAACTATTAAATTAGTAAGGATATTTTCAAAGGTAAAATAGATTCACATTTTTCTGACTTATAGTCGAAAATAACAAATTTTAGACCCTTTCTTTGCAGGCAACATGCTGCAAGTGTCCTTGGCCTCTGAAGGTGCCAACACTGAATGATTATTAACAAATGCAAACATTAAAAGGAAAAATATGAATTTAAAGGAAATACATAAAACAGCTAAATAAAACCATGATATTACTGATAGAAGAAACCTCCTAGAGTTGAACTTATTATAGATGTTTTCAGCATCTAATTTGTACTAAAAGAGAAAACGAAATTACTACTTAGATAAAAGTTAATTTTCCATGGTCCTTAAATTATGACGATGATAAAATTACCTATTGACTTTCTATTTATTGGATTTTTTTGACAGATAAGATACATTAGAATTAAAATATATCCTTAAAAACAACTTATGGTAAAAACCAGCAAATCCATCTCATTAAAAAATAGTCATGTGCACCCTTACCCACAACCATGCATGCACTCCCTCCCATGAATGATAGTCTTTGCTGCTGGGAAGGCCAGTATGGTAGAAATGAGTTTCAGTAACATCTAAGGTTTTCAGAATCCTCCTTTTTATAAACACATAAACCTTAAAATAATTGAACCTTTTTTTACACAAACAATTTTATAATAATTCAACTTTAAATTCAAATATGTGAAAATACTTTTATAATTGCTATGTGTTAAAATTATACAGCAGAAAGTTATTTGGCTTGTAAACATTCAAATATGTGTTAATAGGTCATTATATTTACATTCTTCCTGGAAACATATCTCTTCTGTTTGAAGAACTTCCTGTAACAATCTTATAAAGTAAGTCTGCTGGCAATAAATTCTGTCTTATTTAAACTTTTTTTTTTTGACTTGGAGTCTCATTTTGTCACCCAGCCTGGAGTAGAGTGGTGCAATCTTGGCCTCTTGGGTTCAAGCAATTATCCTGCCTCAGCCTCCCAAGTAACTGGGATTAAAGGCATGTGCCACCACACCGGGCTAGTTTTTTATATTTTTGATAGAGACAGGGTTTCACCATGTTGGCCAGGTTGGTCTTGAACTCCTGAGCTCAAGTGATTGGCCCACCGTGGCCTCCCAAAGTGCTGGGATTACAGGCATAAGCCACTGCCCCAAGCCAAGAGACACTATTTACTACTTCATTTTGAAAGATATTTCACTGAGTTAGAATTTGTGGATTCCAGTTTTTTCATTCAGCACTTTAAAGTTACCACAATCCCATTTTCTCCTGATTTGAATGGCTTCTGAGGAAAAAGCTTCTCTAATATTTCTTTGTAGGTGGTGTGTGTTTCCCCACAACACTTCCTCTATCTTGCTGCTTGCTTTGGTATTTCAGTATTTTTTTTTTCACTTTTAATATTTTATGCCTATGTGTGTTTGTTTTTTAGGAGAGGGTGAGGTGGTGAAAATTTATCCAGCATGGTGTTCTTCAAGCTTTGTGGATTTGTGAATACTAATTATACAATTGTTAGATTGTTTGATTTTGTCTTACAAATCCTGGATACTTTGTTGTTCTATTTTTGCTTTCTACTTTTTTCTTCAACACTATTGAAGAAAAACTGAATAGCAGAGAAGTTTGGGTAACTTTTATTGCTCTGTCTTCAATTTCACTGATTCTTTCCTTCGCTATATCAAGGCTATAAACTTGTTGAAGATGGTCTTCATCTCTGGTATTATGCTTTTTATTTCTAGCATTTTCATTTTATTCATTCTTATAGTTTCCATATCTCTGCTAAAATTAAACATCTAATCTTGCATATTATGCTTTTTCAACAGAACTTTTAACATACAAATTGTAATTATTTTAAATTTCCTGTTAGGTAGTTCCAACATCTGTGTCATATCTTATTCTGGTTCTCTGGATTGTTCCTGGAGTGGTAACTTTTCTTGAATTTTCATGTATTTTGTAATGTTTTTTGAAAGCTGAACATTTTGTCTAGTGCAGTAGAGACTAAGGAAGTTTCAAAACTTACAAATGCATATAAATTTCTTTCTGATAGGCCTTTAGGGGTTTGTGATAAGTGAGGAGTTGAGCTGGATTTGAGGGTAATTTTTTACAGGACAGGTTTCAAATTCCTCAGAAGATACCTCTTCTTTAAAGTGGGGGGATCTATACTTCCTTTTATTCAGGGTAGGGGCAGAATCTTATAGACCCCTTCCCACAAAATAGCTGTGTTTCTCTCCCTCGGGTTTCTGTCACAAAAAAATAGGTCCTGAGTACACTCATCAGGTAAGAGCTCATGGAAAAAAAGCCCATAAGTGGGTAAGAACACCTGTATCAGTTGCCCTCATATGCTAGCAGCCTATTCTAGCTAAATTCTTAACAGTGCCTGGGTGCATATGCTCCAGGAAAGCAAACGTTTGTGTTATGTCACTTCTCTTTAGGCAACTCCTTAGATTTCATAGTTTTTGCCCTGCAATTTCATCTGAGAGGTTCGAAAACAAAGTTATACATTTGCAGTTTTTCTGGCTTCGTTGTTAAGAGTCGGAACAGTGCTCTTTCAAGCTCTCTGCATCACTGAGGGTTACTTATTTTCCACTACAACTTCCTTCCTTCATTCACTCCACATATGGTCACCGTCAGGTAACAACGACCAAAATATTCCAATGTATGAAATCCAATGAAAGAAGTGTAATTTCCGTCTCCATGTCTGACTCTGCTGGTACCACACGCTGCTTCATTAGTGAGGTAAAAGTACTGCCACTGGCCGGTTTTGGTACAAGAGGAGGAGGGACATGAAGGAGATGAAGGGAATAGACTGTCATAAAGGGACATACTATTTACTAAGTGCCATTTTGTGAGGATTCACTCAGGGTGGTGGCAAAAATATTAAAGAAAAAATATTCGAGAAAGTTAGGGAATATAGTCACAAACCTTGTAAGGCCAAGAAGTCCACATAGTTTCAGTAGAAGTTTGGGCTGAAGGCAGCCTAAATCCCCTTTACATTTAGTTAATAAGAAGCAAATAGCTAAGGTAGGTAAAGGAGTTTACCTGAACCAGTGTTTGCTCATGAAGTCTTAGAATTAATCTTTGAGCCAGATGGCCCTCTCAGGAGGAAGTCAACCAAGGAGATTACCCTCTAACAGTGTTTGCTTTAGGCATCAGAACCTGTCCTTTCATGTTTTCACTCTCATAGTGTGGACTCAAGCCTTTGTCAATAAACTTTACTAAATAAATGTTAGTCTCACTATGAAGAAAGCCAGCAGTTACAACTGTTTACAGCACTCTCCAAAGAATCTGTCAGTGGCCACCCAGCCAAACTAGTAAAGCATAATATCTGTGTATCAGTGTACTTTATCATCCGTCGCTAAGGTCTGCAAGACAGACCCCCACAAGTAGTGACCCTAACAACGGTGCCCAATGTGGGGTGACCCTGACGCTATTTTAACTATTTATTTATCTGGAGAGACAAAAGTCAATATACATAATACATACAAGATATTGTCCCATCTGGGTAAAGATATACATTCATGCTAATAGGTTAGAGCTTTAGGTATTTAAAAATTTCTTGTTGCCAGCACGGTGGCTCACACCCATAATCCCAGCACATTGGGAGGCCGAGGCGGGCAGATCACGAGGTCAGAAAATTGAGACCATCCTGGCCAACATGGTGAAACCCTGTCTCTACTAAAACACAAAAAAATTAGCTAGGTGTGGCGGTGCATGCTTGTAGTCCCAGCTACTCAGGAGGCTGAGGCAGGGGAATAACTTGAACCAAGGAGGCAGAGGTTGCCGTGAGCCAAGATCATGCCCCTGCCACTCCAGCCTGGTGACAGAGCAAGACTCCATCTCAAAAAAAAAAAAAATTATTGTTTATTTTTTGTTTTCTCAAACAAAAGTCTGTTTTAAACAAACAAAAAACTGTAGAAATTAGAACAATTCTTTTTAATTTAAAAGAAGCAAAATTTCAAACTTTACTAAGTTATAAGAGAAGTACAATTTCCGCTTTAAAGATTTGTTTGAAAGAACTTAATTTAGCTTAATTTTAAAGTGTTTCTGATGTACTCCAACTATCTTGATTGCACAAATTTGTGAAAACACAATAAAAATGATCTAATTCATGCAAAGTTTTTCTTCAGCAATGAAACGAAAAGTGTATCTATTTAGATATAAATTCACAAGATACCTATTTAGAATACATATTTCTATTTTGCCAATTACATGGCAGTGGGACTTTCTCCACACATTTCTCCCCCCACCCACTAAATTGAATTCCTTCAAAACAGAGACTATTTTTATTCGTCTTTACATTCCAAAACCAATTCCAACATTGTATTAGAGGCAAATAATGTTGGATAGCTGAGATAAGTAAAAGTAAAAAGTACCAGAGGATCAATACAAATACTTCAGGAAAGGATAAGCTTCGGGCTGACTACTGAACAAAGAATTTATATAAGCCAAAGTGCTGGCAAGAGTAGTTCTGAAGAGAAAACACTACCCAGAGTGGATGGAGAAGTGATGCTGATGCCCAGGCTGAAGAGGGAGGAAGCTGGAACCCTCTGGGAAGTTCCCAGCCCCAAACAACTCCTGAGAAAGGGATGAGTGAGGAGACTAAGGGACATCTCACCCTCACCTTGGACCTATGGGATCCTAGGTACAGGGGACCCCCATTCCACATGGATGTGTGCGCTGGTGGAGGATCTGCCTGGAGACTAGGCGGAGACTGTGCTTCAGCTGGTGCAGAGCTCAGGAGCTTTTGTGTTCAGGACAGCTACAGCAGAGTAAGGCCATGAGTGCCCATTCCCCCAGTAGTCCCCATCACCCTCCGAGAGGCTCTAGCAACACCTGACTAGCAGGCCAAGAAAGAACGGGGCTGGCTTCCCCACAGGACTGGGGCATACGTGTTCTGCCGGCCCTCCCATCCCCCAGCCCCTCCACAGCCACCCCACAGGATCGTGTGCACAACACGGACTCTATAGCCCTGCCTGAGTGCTCTGCACCACCTGGGTATTTCCAGGTAACCTAAGGGCACTTCAGATGCCCCAGGGCAGCCACAGCCTGACCACAAGCCATAGGCTGCTCCAGTGTCTCAGGAAGGTGATTCGCACCTCAGGAGTACCCAGCCCAGATCTGCGGCCAGCACCGGGGCTGAGAAGTGCCCGCTCTCAGATCACTGAGGGGTGGGACCTGTAGGTCTGTGGGCACAGAAGCAGTTCATACCTCCCTCCACAGGGCTGGTCTAGAAAGTGACACAGCCCATCAGAGGGAGCCCCACTGTCCAGAAATCATAACAGAAGAAACCCAGGCAAGGCGCCAATGAGCAGAGGAGGCTCACTGAAGGCCAAGGGGGGGTCCCCAGTGAGGTGGTTTTATTCCCCGCCCCTCCCCCCACTCCAAGAACAAGCCTGCGAAAGCGAGGAAACACAAAGCAGCCACAGGGCTCAGTGAGGACCCATCTACTAGCCGCGACTCCTAAGCGCCATCTGTTGGACTGCAGCCCAAACTACAAAACTAAAAATCATTCTGCTAATAGATGCCGGTAGAACAAGCGCCAAGAATTCGCACACAAATAAAGACACCGTACAGGGCATTGGCCCTCTGAAAGATCCAAAACAAACCCAGCTGACTGCGCCCAACTTACGTCAAAGTTAAAGGAATGCCAGCCTCACCAGATGACAAGCAGAGAAGAAACTGGCAATTCAATAAGCCAGTGTCCCCTTACCTTCAAAGGAGCCCACTCTATGCCTACCTCCGCCCCCCAGCAACGGTCCCTAATCAGACTAGAACGTCTGAAATGACATACAAGGTCGAATGCGGCAAAAAAAAGTCTCAACTTGGCCGGGCGCGGTGGCTCAGGCCTATAATCCCAGCACTTTGGGAGGCCGAGGCAGGTGGATCACGAGGTCAAGAGATCGAGACCATCCTGGTCAACATGGTGAAACCCCGTCTCTAGTAAAAATACAAAAATTAGCTGGGCATGGCAGTGCGTGCCTGTAACCCCAGCTACTCAGGAGGCTGAGGCAGGACCCAGGAGGCGGAGGTTGCGGTGAGCCGAGATCACGCCATTGCACTCCAGTCTGGGTAACAAGAGCGAAACTCCATCTCAAAAAAAAAAAGTCTCAACGAAATTAAAGAGAAAGTTGAAATCCAATCCAAGGAATCCAAGGTATCCAGTAAATCGATCCAAGAGCTGAAAAATGAAATAGCCACTTTAAGGAAGAACCAAACTACTTCTGGAATGGAAAAATTCACTACAAGAATTTCATAATACAATCAGAAGTATTAACAAAGTATACAGGTGAAAAATATCCACGAGGAGAACTACAGAAACAGACACACAGACCAATAGAACGGAATAGAGAGCCCATAAATAAAGCTACACACCTACAACCATCTGACGATCTTTGAGAAGCAGTGAGGAGAGAACTTCCTTTTCAGTAAATGGCACTGGGTGAACGACCAGGCCATATGCAGAGTATGGAAACTGGACCCCTCCCTCTCACCAGATACAAAAAATCAACTCAAGATGGATTAAAGACTTGAATGTAAAAGCTAAAACTATAAAAACCCTGGAAGACAACCCAGGAAATATAATTCTGAACATTGACCCTGGCAAAAATTTCATGACAAGATGCCAGCAGCAGTTGCAACCAAAACAAAAATTGTCAAACGAGACCTAATTAAAGAGCTTCTGCACATCAAAAGCGACTATCAACAGAGCAAGAAGACAACCTACAGAATAGGAGAAAAATGTCTGCAAACTGTGTACTCAACAAAGGTCCAATGTACAGAATCCAAAAGGAACTTAAGAAAAAAACAAACCACCCCATTAAAAAGTGGACAAAAAACATGAAGAGACACTTCTCAAAAGAAGACATACATGTGGCCAACAAACATATGAAAAAAATGTTTGACATCATGATCATCAGAGAAATGCAAAACGAAACCATAATGAGATACCATCTCATCCCTGTCAGATTGGCTGTGAAAAAGTCAAAAAATAACAGGTGCAGGCAAGGTTGTAGAGAAAGGGGATGCTCATACACCACTGGTGGGAATGCAAATTAGTTCAAACACTGTGGAAAATAGTTTGGCAATTTCTCAAAGAACCTAAAACAGAACTACCACTCAACCCAGCAGTCCCATTATTGGGTATATGTTCAAAGGAATATAAATGGTCCTACTACAAAGATATACGTACATGTATGTTCAGTGCATCACTACTTACAATAGCAAAGCTATGGAGTCAACTTAAATGGCCATCAACTGTAGACTGGATTAGAAAAATGTGATACATATACACCGTGGAATACTGCAGCCGTAAGAACAGAATATGACCATGTCGTTTGCAGCAAGGATGTGAAGGGGCTGGAGCAAGACCGTGTGCTTCACAGCAAGGATGAATGGAGGTGGAGATCGTTTTCAAAAGCAAACGAGCGCTGGAACAGACACCAAATACCACATGATCTCACTGATAAGTGAGATCTAAACACTGAGGACACATGGACACAAAGAAGGGAACAACAGACACCAGGGCCTACTTGAGGGTGGAGGGTGGGAGGAGAGTGAGGGTTGAAAAATTACCTATTGGCACTATGCTTATTACCTACGTGATGAAATAATCTGTGTACCAAACCCCTGTGACACATAATTTACCTATATAACAATTTGGCACATTTGCCCTTGAATCTAAAATAAAAGTTTAAAAAGAAAAAGAAAAAAATCAGAAAATGAAATATTTTAAAAAGTATATTTAGAGTAAAACTGGAATGTGTTGTGCAAATAAAATAAAATGTTTTAATAAAGCTTGGGAGGTCTATGGTACCATATCAAATTTAGTTTTGTCTCCTTCAGGCTCACTAGCAACTTTCTTTGAAGGTAGACTTTCTTGTTAGGTTACCTGAGAACTGATCATGCGCTGAGATGAGCGAGCAATATTGGCAGGCAGACCGAAGAAACTAGGTTTGTCGTCCTCTGGCAGTTTTTCAATGACAGCACGGTAGTCCTAAATATAAAGAAGTGAAAAACAGTTTTTTTAAAAAAATAAAGATTAAACTTGCAATCATTGAAATAAGAAAGATAATTTAAAATGTCACATTACATATTTTTTATTTTTGAGATAAATCTCACTTTGTATAATATTAACTCAGTTATCTATGGGAAGTATTCTGTCATTAATACTTCTTCATACTTCAATTACTTGATATTATGTTTTGTACTGTAACTCCTACATACAAAGGGACCCTGAATTGTTTAAAACACATCTGAATGACTATGCCTACTATATGTAAGCTACTATGTTACGTGTTTTTAGAAAAGCTTTATAATTTTTTTCCTGTAACTTTCCAAAGACCAATCTGCAGAGTGCAGTTCTGCTCATGTTAAATTAAGACAAATATTCAAGCAATCTACTTCTGTTTGTTTAACTTAGAGAAACCTTGTAAACGTGCAGACACACACTAGCATGCAAGCGCTGCTTTGTAAATTACTTCATCATAGAGCAATTCCAGTCAGTGTACAGTTTGCTGGTGAGGTGTGATAAAAATGGCATTGATAATTCTATTATTTCATCCTAAGAATTACCCTACACATTGAATAAGCTGGCTTGCGGAACATTCATCTCAACAGTGATTCACTCATGACTTTAAATGAAAAACTAAGTGCACACAAAAAGATTTATTCGGTTTGGCCTAAACATGGAAACTGTTTTCTCATGAAGAGAAGTTATTTTAAGGCAAGAACTGCATGTGCATCTAAACTGTGTTTGCTGAAGTAGGCATGGGGAGACTTAGTCTCTGATTCTCCTCATCCTTTCTTATCTTTGGCAGCTGCCCCCAGAAGTATTTCCAAGAAGATAGCTGGACTCCGGGAAGCGCAGGACCTGTAAATACATCACATTTTGGAAAGTCATGCTTTCCTTTGAAATTCTTCCACTCCTTTAGCTTAGCATTTGTAAACCTTCTCAAAGTATTCAATCACAATATATACATATAAATGTACATGTACATGAGTGTATATTTGTATATATGTGTGCATGTATTATCATCATTCTGAGAAACATTCAGTGTCTTTCTTCTAACTCAATTAGAAACCTAAACAGTGATTCTCATAAGTCATCCTATAAATTTGGAAACATTTAGTCTTTGTAGAGTTATACACTTTGCTCATTTCAAAATAGCTATGAAGTCTTCTCGTCCAGACTGGCTAAAGTATTCTGTCTATCTAGAACTATACAGGGATATGTTGATTAATAATTGGTGGTTACATATTCAGACAGATTTATCAGTCTTACTTGTAAACAAAAAATATACATACCATGTGGTACAATTTATATAAACAACAGGAAAACTAGCCTATTAGAGTTAAAATAATGTACTCTTTGTGAAAGGGGCAGTAACTAGAAGGGAACATAAGGAGAGCTTCTGGGAAGCTGATAATATTCTGCTTCTTGACCCCAGTACTGGCTATACTCGTGGTAAATGTACAAAAATTCATGGACTTGTGCATTTATAATGTATACATTTCTGTATGAATTGTAAGCTATGAAATGTATGCTTCTAACAATAATGACGGAAGAGCTGTTGGAGTACGCTATCTGAAATAAACGTATAAATAACATTGATAGTCTCTATTTACTCATTCACTCTAAGGTTCTGCTAGAAGGTAAATGCCATAGATGAATCACTGTATCCACAATGCCTAGAACAGAACTATCACTGAGCATATGTTCAATGCATGTTATCGAATGAATGAGTAAATGAAAGATACTAAAAACAAAACAGATGGGATACTTAAGGTAAAAGGTAAGATATTCAGTAAGAATAATATATTTAATAGTGATTTTTAAACTTTTGTTTTTTGACAATTATGTAACAAATGAAAGATTTCTCTTAAAAATTATTTGGATGAAAGATAATAGCACAAAACTCAGAGAACTTCATAATTAAATAGATATGTGACTTATAATTCATGAAAAAATGTATAATAACAGTACTCTAATAAAGCATTATTTGCACAGTTATACACATATAAGTTTATAGCAAAAGAAATCAGAATGACATCTTTTGGCTACATTTATGACATTTTTCTGGAAAAGATGAGTGCATTGCAGGAGGCTTTTAAGTGATGGCTCAAGGCAAAAGCTACAGCTGGCTGGACATGGAAATGTAGACATGGAAATGAATAAATACATGGAAACAAAATGTTGCTGTGAAAAACAAGACAAAGTAAATTCCTTTTATATATTTAGACAATCTTTAAGTGTACAAGCCAGAAACTGAAGACACATATTTATTATGTGTCCTCTTATATGCTATAATCAACCACACAACTTTTGGTAAGTACACATAAGTTTTTAGGAAGCCTTACTAGAGTTGAGAGAATCAGGCCATATATTGTCATAACAATTAATAATCCAAACTGTAAATGGCTACTTGTGCATTTGAAAAGAGGTAACCTGTATTCAACCACGATTACATATCTACCTGGAGACAGACTGAAAATCATTCATTTTACCTACCAAAATGCTGCAGGTATTAGGCAGAGAAACGGAATATGAACAAATGCTTTTCTTGTTCCTTTGGCTGAATCCATCAATAACTGAAGAATTAAAAAACTGCTTCAGGTATGACTGAAGTACCCTAAGGTCAAAATAGTTATCTATGCGTCCTCCGTAAATGGCATTTTCAAGTAAACCTTGTACAAATTCCCATTGTATGTCTTTGGTACCTATAATTTAAAAAAAACACTTTTATTAATTTTGTTTCTATAATATTAGCTAAATCCCTGGCTTGAGTAATAAGATATAGCAAAATATATTTAATACAATTAAATTATTTCTTCAAATGACCATTAATAGTAAATATTTGAGATTTTTTAATCAAGTAAAATTTTCCAAATATTGTACATGATTAAATGTATTTATTACATGTATTTTACATATAACTCACTTAATCCTCATAGCAAAAATAAAAGTATTAACATTATACAATTACATAGATGGAGAAACCTTCCTAAGGTATAGGGAGTCTGAGGCACCAAAATCTCAAAGATCTGAACTAGCAATGAGGTGCTCTGAATCCAGTCAGATTATCTGAATTATCTGCCACATAACCCTGGCTACTTAAATTGGAAATTCCTTAAGAGAACCTATCCAAAACGTAAGTTTACGCATTTGATGAAACTGTCAGTTTACAAAATAATCTGCTCAATAGGGAGACTCTACAAAACACCTTCACACATTACACTCTTCTGAATGCCATGATTTTACATAGTCAACTATCCACTTTCTATTCTAATGGAAGAGAAACGTAATATTAAAAAACCACAATGGAACTTCTTATGTAAGATATTATTTCATTTTGCAATGGAGATATCCTGGTCATCACAATTTAGTTGTCATGTTAAAATGGAAGAATTCAATCTCAGAGCTGCAGCAAATACAGGAAACATAACTACATTTAAATTAGCTAGTAAACTTTATTGTTAGCATTACTAGCACAGTTCCATTTCATTACTATAAAGGTTAGATAATGACAAAAACTGATTATTTACATGCCTTGAAACCTAAGTGATTTAGGTTACCTCCTGCAGGATAAGGGGACCTATACAGTGGAAGAATAAAGTTGTTCTTTGCCTACGTCTTATTGTCAACAGTGACTAAACAGAGGACTTCACCAGGACTCAACTTTCTAGTTGTCCTGATATTAAATGATACCTTTATTATTTACTCAGTCACTGATAAGTAAGCCAGTCATTGATAAGTCACTAAGAAATACAGATATATTAGTGTATCTTTCAACTTATAAAATAGAAGCCACAGCCATTATGTGAAATATTTTACAGAGTTTTTATGAAAAAAATCTTATTTTTCTTCTATTTTTCTCAAAACAAATTTTATGTGGTTCAGGATAAAATAAAATTAATAGAACTTAAATGATAAGAATTATGATAATAGCCAACAATTACCGATAGCTTAATTCTATATATTAAATGTAGTAAATACTAAATGCTTCATGTGGCTTTTGTCATTTAAACTTGTTGATATTTGAATAAACTGAAGTATCTACTGTCATTCCTAATTTAAAGATCAGGAAACTCAGGCTTAAACCTTAGGAGACCTGCTCTAGGTCACATGGCTGTTAACCTCAATGCCAATTGTACCCAGCAGGTAAAACTGTTTCTCCTTTTAGCACTTAATTCTATACATGTGGAGGTCGCTTCCTATCAGAAAATTCTGTAATCATAAGATTAACAATGGTATTTTTACTCAAAGATTCAATATCATTTGTTAAAAAAACCTTTTGTTTAAAACACAATGATGTGAGATACCTATCTATATATGTCTTAGAATGCTATTAATTCTATCACAAACTTGAAGCACACGATAAACTAATCATTCAAGTTCTCTGTTTTTTTCCTCATTTGTGAAAGGACACTAACACTGACAGCCTCACAGTGGTATTATAAAAGTCAAATAAATATTCAAAAGCATTTTGGAAAACCACCAAGTTTTTAGGCAATCTAAAGTATTAGTCTATCTTCCCAAAAAAATGTGTCAAATGTTAAAAATCATAGTTCATGGGGGTCAGGAAAGTAGTTACCCACGCATGAGGTGGGAATGTTGGGTCAGACGTAGAAAGGAGTAGGAGGAAGGCACTTCTAGAATACGGATAATACTGTTTTTATTTTTTATTTTGGGCAAATTGCATAGATTCAATTTATGGAAAATATATTGAATTGTACATTTATGTATACTTTTCTGATGTAGAATTTTAAAAAATGTTTTAAACAAACAGAAAATTCTCTTGAAATACTATTTGGCATTAACTAGTAATGGTGAACAAGTGCATGCCCTATTGGCGTAGCAATTCTCCTACATATATACTCAACAGAAATGTATCTACACATTCACCTAAAGGTATAGCAACATAACCCGTAATCATCCCAAACTCAAAAGTACCGACATACACATCAACAGAAACATATCATTACACAAAGATACACCGTATAACACTGAGAATAAACAGACTACAACTAAATGCAAATATGCAGCTGTATCTATCAAATACAATGTTAACTACAGGAACCCAAACACTAGAGCATATGTGCAGTATGTTCCAGACTTACAAAAACAAGCAAAACTAATTTACAGTTAGGTGTCTGGCCTCCACCTCAGGAACAGGGATAGGTAAAGTTGGGGGATGGAAGAGACTGAAAGGCAACATTACATGAGTAGATTAAGAGGGATTGATAATGTTCTATTTCTTGATTAAGGTACTGGCTACATGAGGATATTCAGTTTGTGAAAATTTCACTGAGTCATCTTTTTTTTTTTTTTTGAGACGGAGTTTCGCTCTTGTTACCCAGGCTGGAGTGCAATGGCGCGATCTCGGCTCACCGCAACCTCCGCCTCCTGGGTTCAGGCAATTCTCCTGCCTCAGCCTCCTGAGTAGCTGGGATTACAGGCATGCGTCACCATGCCCAGCTAATTTTTTTTTTTTTTTTTTGTATTTTTAGTAGAGACGGGGTTTCACCATTTTGACCAGGATGGTCTCTGTTGACCTCGTGATCCACCTGCCTCGGCCTCCCAAAGTGCTGGGATTACAGGCTTGAGCCACCGTGCCCAGCCTGAGTCATCATTTTTTAAGTACTTTTTGTCCACATACTTCACTAAGTAGGTTTTTTTTAAACTTCAAAAATATATATATATTAAAATGGGAGTTGGCCACATCCTAGCTGTCCATCCTTATCTTTTTGCCAAAGAGAAGATGTTAAAAAATTTCTGACGCTATTAACTCAAGGAGTAATTGAGCACCTGTGATGGGCTAGGCACTGTTACACACCTTAGGGATTAACTCAAGGAATAATTGAGCACCTGTGATGGGCTAAGCACTGTTACACATCTTAGGGATTAACTCAAGGAGTAACTGAGCACCTGTGATGGGCTAGGCACTGTTACACACCTTAGGGATTAACTCAAGGAGTAACTGAGCACCTGTGATGGGCTAGGCACTGTTACAGACCTTAGGAATACACACAGTAAACAAGACAAAGACCTTGCTTTAAAACAGACTATGCTCTAGTAGGAAGAGAGAAAATAATGAATGAATGAACAAGAAGATACTCAGGTAGTACTACTGTATTAAGACAGTACGACAAGACAGATGGATAGAGAATGATTACATGACTTCAGATCCAGCAGTAAGAAATCAACCTCTAGAAGAAATGCTCTTCTCAAGGGGATCCCTCCAAGCTGAGAAGTGACAATAGGAAGAAGGCCATATGAAAGTCTGAGAGGAAAGCATTTCATACAGAAAGAAGAACACCTATTAAAACCTTCAGTCCACAGCAAGTCTGGCTTTTTGAGGTACATAAAGATGTCAAATATAGATATAGGTTTTAAACAGGGAAATTATATGCTTTGGTTTGCATTTCTAAAAAATTTGCTTATGGTATGAAGAACGTTTAAAAGGGTGCTAAGCTGGAAGAAGACCAGGTAAGAAATTTTTTCTTGGACTGCCAACATACCGGAAAACAAGCAAATAGAATCGTGATGTCATTTGGAAAGGAGAGGAACTGTCAAAGAACTGGATGTCTGAGGATGAGAATAAGAAAAGAATCCCGGTGACTCACAGGCTTTAACCTTGAACAACTATTTATACATGAATGGTGGGCCACCTGCTGAAACGGAGGCAGAATCAGGAACAAGTATTTGGTGGGGTTGCGGGTTGGGGTTGGGGAGGAGACAGGAACTGAGAGGTCTGTTTGTGACATTTTTAAGTTTCAGATTACTATCAACATATTTTATTCTCTAATCCATCATTGGTCGAAACTCTAGAGTCCCCCCCACCCCCCCACCCGCCACCCGCCTTAGCCCTGCACAGTAAACTTTAGAGAGTAGACTGCTCCTGTTTCCAAGGAGGCTGACAGCTAGATGGCCTTAAGGGATCAGATTACATGGCTTTATCTGCTGCTCTGTTTCAATCTATCATTTGTATCTTCCTTCCTGATTCCTACTTAGTAATTCAATTATGACTCCACAAATCCTTTGTGGTGATCTTAGTCTGCTATTCTCCTAAATTTTAACAGTTCCCTTGAAAGACATCTGAAAAATTCAGTTAAAACCTGAAACTTTTGAAGGCCAGAAAGTGAAAATGAGGTCTTCCTAGCTTTCTGCTTGCAGAAAGAGTAATCCATGTAAGAACAGATCCATATAAGAACTCTAAGATAACACAGGTGTAGCAGTCAAATAAATAACATAAAAAGCAAAAGCAAGTGATAGGAAGTTAAGCTACTTCTGAAGAAACCTTATTGTTAATAAGACCTCAGATAAAATTTTTTATTAACATGAGATTAAAATTTTCATTAGAACTTACCATCAAAAAGTCTGTCAATAATGTTGTATCCAGCCCGAAGGTCTGATAAAGAAAATTCATAAAACTTGGTCCAACCCTGTTAAGAAACAATTTTTTTTAAGTAAACAACTAAGTAGTAGTAGAAGATATATATGTGTGCACATATATATATATATATATATATGTGTGTGTATATCACGGTCCTTAAACAAAATGATATAGACTTAAAAATTATGTAACACCTGAGAATTTTTAATAAAACCCACACATAATAATACTAAAATAACAGTAAACTTAAAAATAATTTACTAGCCATAGCATGAAAAGTACTTCATAATACCATACTAGTTTTAGTTATTTATGTGGCAAGACAGTCATAGAGAGAAAACAAATTGGTATAGTAAATTTTTCATTGTCGTTACTGTATATACACTGAGATATTTCCTATAATTTTATCCTTCAGAATTGTGGATTTTCTCTACAAACATAAAAAAAATATGGCAAAAAAAGGCCCAAAAGCATATTGTAGCATATTTTTTCATATTGAACCCACAAAGCATTCATATTGGAACTAAATAAAATTATATACCTGTAACTAATAGCTACAATGTTTGTATAAAATGAATATTCACAGAGCTCTACATTGTGTAGACAATAAATTGCAACATAATTTTTAAATTTCTATATGGCTTCTATTGACTGTAATTAGTTCTCTGTAATAAAATAAATTCAAAAATATATTTAGACTTGGATATCATTTAGGAATACTGATACAAATTTCATTCAATCATCACTAAAAAAATATTTAAAAAATATTTATTATATGTCAGGGTGTGAGAATATAGGAATGAGTAACAACAACAAAATAACCTGCCCTCATGTAGCTTTCAGTAAAACTGTGGGAAACAGTGGGTGGAAACAGTCACTCAAATACATACACAACTGTAAATGATAATGACTTTGATGAAAATAAACATATTTAGTATGTTTCACACACATGAAAGAGATCTGACCTCATTTAGAGGGGAGAGGGGTGACATACAACAGTAAAAGTCGACAGATTTAAGAACTCGTTAGGAAAAGAAACTAACGGAATTTTTGTATTGGATTGTAATGGAGTGTGAAGACACCAAAAAGAGCTGTTAGGAATGACTTCTCAGTTTAGCGCTCATTCATATTGATGATGGATGATGTCATTCACCAATAAGCGAAACACTGAAAGAATACAAGGTTTGGAAAGGAGTAACATGAGATCACCGAACAAAAGTTTAACAAAGCGTTTAAACAAACATGTAAGTAAAAAACATAAGACCGTGTTTTAGTCAGCTAAAAGTTAGCAGTGAACGAGAGAAAAGGATCTGTGCACTCGGGAAGCTTATATTCTAGTGCTTGATCCAGAATACGTGAATTTTCAGACATGTCTGAGACACCCAACTGGATATGTCAACTGTCAGATACACAAACACAGAGCCTAGGAAGTTGATCTGAGCTGTATGTGTAAATTTGGGGTCAAGAGCATTTGGATACTATTTTTTTTAATGAATATTATAGATATTCACTAAAAATATGAATTGTAAAAACAAAAGATTTAAGTTTTGCTCAGTAGATTTAAGAATTAAAGATCTGTAAAGGAGATATTTTTTAATGAATATTAAGGATATTCTTTAAGATACCAATTGTAAAAACAAAAGATTTAAGTTTTGCTCAGTTAGTAGATTTAAGAATTAAAGATCTGTAAAGGATATGTAGACATCAACAATTAACAAAATTCCTCTTTTATCTAAACTTTCTAATAACTCAAAAGTAACATTTCTTATATTATTCTGTTAGAGCATATATGTGAAGAAGTTTATTTTTAAAAAATGTCTAATACTTTAAAGATCAATATTTTTAAAATCCCCTAATTAGAAAACTATTGCTATCAATATGGCTTAGTATAGATACGTATGATATGGTTTCTAGCAATGAAATAGTATTCTTTATTTTGTCTACATTTACCTCCTTTGTTATGATTTTTATGAGAACAGAAGTATGGTATGAAAAAAAGTGACATTCTCAAACATTTTTTGTGTGGGAAATGTGGGAAGTGAATTGCTGTATCCTCTATGGACAATAATTTGGTAATATTTATACATTTCTAAAAATACGTATATTCCTCGACCCAAATATTCCCCATTTAAAAAAGACAACTATGAATTGGTGCTAACTGAAGCATGCACAAGGATATCCACTGCAGCACCTTTGTAATCACCAAAGTTGAAAAGTATATATATATACCCATCCAACCATACCAAAACTGCTGAAAGATTATAGCAATATTATTTAATACAAATAATATTTTTAAATTAGGCATTAAATAGACACTGATACTTAACAATGCGAAATATATGGTTTAAATAAGCAGGGTACAGAGCTGTGTTTGTAATATGCTACCTACCATTTGAGTTATAAAGAACATAAATGGATATATAAATTCATAAAGTATGTCTGTATATTCATACAATCTCCCTAAAGCAGAAACAAGAAAGGGTTAATAGTAGATCCTCTGAGGACAGAAAGTGAATTGGAAGGGCAGAAGCTGACTTTTCATTACAAAACATTTTATATCTTTTTTATATATAGCACATGCCAATATAACTTGATAAATAATACAACCTAATTTTCTTATGTAATTTTTCTCAATAAAGGCTCACCACTATTGGTATTGTTCATCTGTTAGTCAGGATTAATTGATATTAATGGGGCTTAGGACATTAATTAATAGTAAATAGGCTAAGGACAGATGTCAGAGAAGTTAGGAAAAAAGGTTTTACAAGAAGATATACCTCCCCATTTTGGAACTCTATACTTTTTAAGTGAGATTCTTTGAACAAGTTGGCTATGATCAATGAGTCCTCCCCATAAGTGTGGTATTCATATTATAAGAAACAACACAATGCTATTATTGTTTACTATTTCATCTGTTTGACAAGTGCTTCCTGACAGGCTACAAGCCAGTCACTGTGTTAAGCACTAAACATACACTATTTCATTTGATGCCCGCAATGAAGGTAAATATGACTGTTATTCTCATTCTACAGTTGAGGAAACTGATGCTTACTGCAGTTAAAAGTTTACCAGAAGGTATCACTGCAAGGAAACTCTCAAGTCAGGACTCAAATGCAAGTCTGTCTCGCTCCAGAATCTGTGCTCTTATTTTGACATGCCACCGATACAGAGAATTTAAAAGGGAGCAGGGTGAAGAGGGCAGTTTGAGGAGAGATCTTCCTCAACAGAAGTGGACAAAGTTGATAAAAGAAGAGGGGAAATATTTAAAGATGGAAGAGTGATACAATTCACAGCCAAGAGAAACATTTGGCAAGAAGAATTGATCATTAGTCCCAGCTATGAGTGCTATGACAATGGAAAAATGCAGTTTACTGATTGGGATGACAATAACAGATAGAGAGCCTTTGGTGAAAAAAGCCAGATGGATTCAAGACCTTAAAGAAGCCCAGCATGACTGAGGTGTAAAAGGCAACTGATACAAAGGGCCGGAGGAGGTTGAAGAGATAGGTGGGTCTCTCCTGGAGGATGGTAAGATATTGCCTATCCTTTCCCTAAGTACAATAAAAATCCACTTGATAAATTTTAAGCAAATAACCAAACTTGTTAATTAGAAAGATAATTCTGGCTGCTAAGTGCAGAAAGTAGGAACAACACTTGGAAGACTAACTCAGAAAGGAGTACAGGTGAGAAGTGACGAGGCTTAAGAAATGGTGAAGTGCACATATTTGAATTACATTTTGGAAGTAAAATTAACAAGACTTGATAATGGACTGGATAGGGAAGCAAAGAAACAGCATATCAAGAACAGCTCCGGAGTTTGTAGACTGAGGAATTAAACAGATACCAGTGCCTTTTACTGGGAAGAGCCGACTGGTGTGGGGAATTCAGGTTTTGAAGTTGGAGATGTCTGTGCAATATAAACTGTAAAAATGATACCTGACACTCATTCAGGGCTTATAATGGTCAGAAATTGTTCTTAATATTTTAATTCAATGAAGTGTGAAGTAGTTAATTAACTATATACAGTCTAGAAGATTAGCAGAAAAGATGAGATTAAGGTTATAAATTTAAGTCATCAGCCAAATTATTATGTAAACCTAGCTACCTATATTACAAAAATATTTTAACACACAAAAATATAAACTTAGAATGTATCCAAGACGTGTTCTTACTTACCTGAGGAATATAATTTCTTCTTTCTTGACATGCAGCATGAAACCACGCAAAACTGAAGAGAGCATGAGCTCGATGTATATTATCTTTTTTATTAATTTGCTCAGGAGTCCAAGACTCGTAAGTACGCATTAAATTCTTCTTTAAACCTGGAGGTGACTAAAGAAAAAAAAATAACAGACATCCTATTACTAAAATCTTACAAATAAAATATATTAGATTTTAACATATTTGAGAACATAATTAAAAAAAAATTTTTCACTGCTTACCAGGCTTGAGTTACATTACGTTACTTCAAAATGTACATAAAACTAGTTTTAAATTGCTTATAACAGTTCATCTCAAATATATGTAATAATTTTTCAAATTCAAAAATCTATGTAACGACATTCAAAATAACCAAGTAAGTTTTATATCACAATTGCGAGGTTAACTGACAGTACATCACCACTTAAGAATTCTAATGTGGGCCGGGCGCGGTGGCTCACGCCTGTAATCCCAGCACTTTGGGAGGCCGAGGTGGGTGGATCACGAGGTCAAGAGATCGAGACCATCCTGGTCAACATGGTGAAACCCTGTCTCTACTAAAGATACAGAAAATTAGCCGAGCATGGTGGCGTGTGCCTGTAGTCCCAGCTACTCAGAGGCTGAGGCAGGAGAATTGCCTGAACCCGGGAGGCGGAGGTTGCGGTGAGCCGAGATCGCGCCATTGCACTCCAGCCTGGGTAACAAGAGCGAAACTCCATCTCAAAAAAAAAAAAAAAAAAAAAGAATTCTAATGTGATATTAATTGTTATGAGGCAGGTGTTTAACTTAGTATGCCAGTTTTCCCTCACTAGTTACTGTTTAAGTTTCCATGAGAACTTCAACATACAATTTATACAAAATATCAACTAATCTTCCTTGTGCCTTTGTCCAAATTTAAAGTACCTATTACCTAACATTGCTAGGCTCATAGACACAAATAGAAACCAGAAACTGAAATTGTATATTGGACTAGTATAAAAATTTTTTAAATGTTCCTCCACATGCATCATATCTGTTTATATTTTATTAATTATTAAAATAATAACTTTTCAAGTTAATGGAAAAAGAGCAAAATAACCCCCCAAAAAATTCAAATATTAAAAAAAAATGTGGGTTTTTCTGCCCAAGTTATTCTCATTTGCTTGTTTTAGAAGTAAAATATTTCTTCCAAAATGGTTTTTAACATAAAAATAATAAATTCAAGCCAATACTTTAAGAATGCCTTCTACAAAAATTAGTCATCCTCTTTGAAATCCTTTTCATTGTTATTTCTTAAGTAAAATGACTTTCTTGTTTAAAATAAGAGGCTGAGCATGGTGGCTCATGTCTGTGATCCCAGCACTTTGAGAGGCCAAGGCAGTTGGATCACTTGAGGTCAGGAGTTCGGGATCAGCCTGGCCCACATGGTAAAACCCCATCTCTACTAAAAATATACATGAACGCACACACACAAAATTAGTCAGGTGTGGCAGCACCTGCTTGTAATCCCAGCTGCTTAGTAGGCTGAAGCAGGAGAATTGCCTGAGCCCAGGAGGAAGAGGTTGCAGTGAGCTTTCTAGCATGGCCAACAGAGTAAGACAGACAGACAGACAGACAGAAAGAAAGAAAGAAAATATACTACTGAAGTATTAAATACCTATCAAATCTATACTTTTTAAATGAAAACTTTTTATGTTTATAAAACACAAAAACTCCCATAGATGAGGCCAAATTTTTGTGCACTATTCAATAAAACATGACATTAATAGGAAACCAGTCACTTAGAGTTATTAAAAAGGCACTATACTAAAGATCATGCTAATTAATAAATCCTATACACTTACAGAGAAAACCATATATAAGTACAGACTGAAAAATAATGAAACAAAAACATGAATGCCAAAATTGTAAAATAAAGCAAAAGAACAGCTGCAAATTCAGACTTAGAATAATTTCAATATAAATACAAGTAAATACAAAACAAGTATTCAACTTAAGAAATCAGGAAGTATAAAAGCAGGTAAAAATCTGAATATAGAATTAGAAAGAAAAACAGAAAATTCAGTGAAATGAAAAGAGTTAGAAAAGGTAAAGTCCTAAGTATAACATCAGTTACTTGGGAAATAAACATTTTAAACAGCTCTGACAACTAATGAAAAAAAAAATAAGGGACTTTCACAATATTTTAAAATGATGTTTTTCCACATTATATATATGTACATATATGTAGTAATCATTTTGAACATCTCAATGAACTGCACAAATAGTATAAGTTATGATAAAATTTCCTATAGTAATTCAAGAAATAAAAAACAAATTAACTAATAACTGAAATCACACCAAAGATTTCCATGAAAATGTAATCAAATTACCTCTTAAAAAGATATCAGAAAACTTCACACATTAAAACATTCAAGGAACAGTTCACCTGGTATAATATTTCCTTATCGAAATATTTACTGAATTCCTCTTACTTGGCCTTGAATTATATGCTAAATTCAAAAAAGCAAGCAAGTAATAAAAATAAAATAACCCCTGCTTTCATGACCCGTGCAATCCAGTTCTAAAATATAGATTAGTAGAAGTGTATGCCTGAATTGTAGCTGGAGAAGATTCTGGAAAAGTTATTTCTTACTAGATCTTGTAATCATTCAATTAAAATATTTCCAGTATTAAATCATCCTTGCATTCCTGGATTAATGTTTATTCTTTTTCTTCCTTAAACAAAACTGACACCTTCGGATGAAAAAGAGCAGTGCTGATCTAAAACAACAAGTAGGACCAGGCACAGTGGCTCATGCCTATACCCCAGCATTTTGGGAGGCCAAGACAAGAGAATTGCCTGAGCCTAGGAGTTCAGGACCAGCCTGAGCAACATAGTGAGGCCTCATCTTTCAAAAAATAAAAAATAAAAATAAAAAAATTAGCTGGGCACGGTGGGGCACCTATAGTCCCAGCTACTCAGGAGGTTGAGGTGGAAGGATTGCTTGAGCTCAGGAGGTCAAGGCTTCAGTGAGCCATGATAGCATCACTGCACTCCAGCCTGGGTGACGAAACAAGTCCCTATCTCAAAAAAATAAAATAGCTTATAGTTACAAATACTAATAAAAGTTTTAATAGTTAGCTATTTTATTTATGACTTTGATAAATCATAAACTATCATTACAAACACAAATTCAAATATGTAAGGTTTGGATTGTATCTACCTAGCATTACATGTTAGAGATACAGAATGGATGGACATAAGGATAGAAGGCAGGCAGGGATGTTGGGAACAATCAACAGAGTGAAAAACAATCTGGAGAATGGGAGAGAATATCGGCAAACCATACGTCTGATAAGACACCAAGCAGTTAGGATCCAGAATATGTAATGAACTATGAATACAACTCAACAGCAAAAGAAAAAAGGAAACAATTTTTAAAATGGGCAAAGAATCTGAAAAGACATCTCTCTGAAGAGGATATATAAATGTCCAAACACATGCACAGATGCTCAACATTACTCGTCACCAGGGAAATGCAAATCAAAAGCACAATCAGATACCGCCTGACACCCACTAAGATGACCACTAGTAAACACACACTCAAAGAAAATGTGGATGAAGATGTGGAGAAATTGCTCAGTGTTAGTGGGAACGTAAAATGATGTAGCCACTATGAAAAACAGTATGAAGTTCCATCAAAAACTTAAATACAGAGTCACCATATGATCCAGCAATCCCACTGCTGGCTACATATCCATGATTGAAAGCAGAATCCTGAAGAGATATGCGCTCACCTGTGTCCACTGTATTATTCACAATAGCCAAGAAGTAAAAGACCTAAATGTTCAGTGATGAATTAATGGATAAAGAAAATGTGGTATATACATACAGTGAAATATTATTCTATCTTAAAAAAGGAAGTCCTGTCATATGCTAAAACATGGATGAACCTTGAGGACATTACGCTAAGTGAAATAAAAAGATAACTCATGATTTTACTAAATGAGGTAAAGTAGTCAAACTCTGAGAAAGTAAAATGGAGGTTGCCAGAGGATAGCGCAAAATGACGAGTTGCTCCTCAGTGGACACAGAGTTTCAGTTTTGCAACATAAAAAAAGCTCTAGAGATCTACTACACAGCAAGGTGCATACTGCGCTATACACTTAAAAATTGTTATGATAGTAAGTTTCCTGTTATGTGTTTCCTACCAAAATAAAAACAAAAAATGTAAATGTGACATAAAATTTGAAAAGATTTGAATGTATTTTATATCATCTTATGCTATTATTTATGTCCATTATACCTCATCTAAATGTAAAAAGTTGTATGTTCTGTGTAACAGGTGTGTACAAAGTTTTAGAAGTCATGTACAGATTATTGCTTTCAGATGACTAGTGATCCAAGTTTTAAATCTTCTTACCTCATATGTTATCTTCAAACTTGACTGTAGCAAAATAGGAGTAAAGTTGGGATGAGCTTCTGCAGTGAGCCAAAGACGAAACGTATCTTTAGGCTGAAGAGTATTCAATTCCTTGTTTACAAAAACAATGATAAAAATTTACATTAATACATACAAAAACTTCCCTTTCACCAGTACATTAATAACTACTTTTTAATTAAAACTTCTGTGACATTCTGATCTATTTCTTAATACTCTGGTTACCTTTCCTTTAATTTTTATCTTTTCTATTACTAGCTCAGTGTAGTGAATAAGAATCTGCATCTGAAGTCATGTTGACTGGAGTGAAATTCGAATTCTGCTACTAATCTGCTATGTGACCTTGGGCTCTTTGATTTATTTCATCTCTAAAAAAGGAAAATAATAGTACCTAAAGCATAGAATTGTGTAAGACACTACAACAATGCCTGATGCATAAGTTCAAAGTAAGTGTTAGCTATAATTGCTATGCCTAAACTACCAGCCTTCTTAAGGTCTTTAGATGCTCACTGCTTTAATTCATGCTTCTACTGAGTTATATAATGATATTGATTCCCTTATATACATTTTTAGAAGCACCTTACTGCCTATAATATAAATTCAAAACTTCACCATACAAATTCATCTGTCCATGCTCTTCAAACTGTGGGCTTTAGTCATTTATTCAGATTCTTATGACTGTCTTTACGCATCATAGTTCCTCTGCCTATTCTTCTCTTTGTAATCTGACAAATCATTACATATCTGTCAAAATACAATTTGAATATCATATCTTTGGGGAATATCTTCTCCAACTCTTCGCTACCACGATCCCAAGCAGATTTCATCAGCCAGGTCGTTTTGTAAATTTTTCCCACAGTATTCGGCATCCCACAATATAGTTATATGTTAATGTGATCTGTCTCTCCTAAACTAAGTGCCCAGAGAAAAGGTACAGATTCTGGAGGTAACCAGCACCTGGCACAATTTCTGGCTTTTTGTTGTACTCATCAGGTATCTGTAAATTTAATAAATGAATGAATAAATTACAGAAGAAATTTTTGTAGCTCTAAGAGAATGAAGTCTAAAAATTATTTTAATATAAGTAATGTCTAACACTAACATTAATATCACGTGAAATGTAGTTAAGATGACCTAAAACATGGCAAAAGAATGGCCATGAAAACACTGCGCCTGTTTAAAATGATAAAGGATAAAATGTATTTACACCTCATAATTTAAAATTTAAAGTGTATATAAAATTTTGCTTTGGGTTAGCACATCTAAAAAAAATTAAAAGGTAAAAGAAGCAATACATTGGATATAGTTGTATTTACAGCTGGATCCACTTGAATTTACAATAAGTTTATAAATTTATACCCTATCAATTCATTCAAACTAGTAGAAAAGCAAATAATCAGTTATTTTTAAAATTCCATATTATGTACTGTTTCAAAATGTTCTAATTAAGACGTGCTTTCAAGATAATAACTGTAATTATATTTACATGGATCACAAGGTCAAGAGATCGAGACCGTCCTGGTCAACATGGTGAAAACCCGTCTCTACTAAAAATACAAAAAATTAGCTGGGCATGGTGGCGCGTGCCTGTAATCCCAGCTACTCAGGAGGCTGAGGCAGGAGAATTGCCTGAACCCAGGAGGCGGAGGTTGCGGTGAGCCGAGATCGCGCCATTGCACTCCAGCCTGGGTAAGGAGCGAAACTCCGTCTCAAAAACAAACAAACAAACAAAAAAAACCCCAAAAAACAGAAAGCAGTATTCAAGTATTCATCAGTCTTCTTTACATATCTTAAAACATATACAGATGTATCAGGCCAGGTGTGCTGGCTCACTCCTGTAATCACAGCATGTCAGGAGGCCGGGACAGACAGATCACTTGGGGCTAGGAGTTCAAGACCAGCCTGAAAAACATGGCAAAACCCTGTCTCTACTAAAAATACAAAAAATTGGCCAGGCACAGTGGTGCATGCCTGTAATTGCAGCTACCTGTAGGGAGGCTGAAGCATGCGAATTGTTTGAACTTGGGTGGTGGAGACTGCAGTGAGCTGAAATTGCATGACTGCACTCCAGCCTGGGCAACAGAGCAAGATTCTGCCTCAAAAAAACAAAACAAAACGTCTATGATTTATCAGACATAAATTTTATCGTTTTACACATTAGTGATTTTTAAAGAAAGCCATAATACTAGAATTACATGAATACTCAGTCCAAAATCTGTATCTTCTCTTGATTACAAGTAATGAATCATGAATCATCATGGTCTACAATTCATTCACTCACTAACTTATTTATCAAAGATTTATTGATTCTCTATTTGTAGAAGTGTGTAGTTGCCAATTAATTAGGACTGCAGAAATTTTTAATACCTCACAACTAGGGTAGGACTTCCCCCAGTTTATTCTGTTTGGTTCCATTCTACATACAACTGCAAGAATAATTAATCGCTAACTCTCTGTTAAGGACCTCCTTTGGCTCTCTAGGTCCCAGGACAAAAACTCCAAAATCTTCTGGTTCTCAGGGTACGCCATAACTGAACTCCTTCCTAGCTGTCTAACTCAGTTGCCCCACACTTCCCTGCCTGGCCTCTCTAGTGCTGTCAAGGACATCTTTTCATTCCTTGTCCTAGGGATGCACATCCCCAACACTGTCTCTACTTGTGCTGATGGAATTAAAATCATGGTATCCTTTCTTTGCATATACTCAGCAAAATGCCATTTGGCTTTCAAGAAATATCTCTTTGGAATCATCTCTAACTACCCAAAACCCTATTCATCTTCCTTAAATAAGCAACAGAATAAAATCTAGGTTTGCATGTAAAGTCTATCTAGCTATTTGTCCATCTTAAGATTATTTTTATCCTGAGTTCATTGAGGGAAATGAAACGTTTGCTTCAGTTTACTCTCTAGCTTTCTTAGCACCTAGAAAGTTAGGCAGTTCCCTCTCACCCCCACCATGTCTCTTCTTCCAGTACAGATCAACGGAACAAGAGCAGAAAAAGAAACTAATGGTATAAATATGTCATCTAAGCTTCCCTATCAATCTTCATTAAAAATTTCTTGGCTTCTCTTATACGCCTTTAAAAAAGCATTTTTAAATACTTCCTATTAATATCTTATTTTGCACAACTGCACATGATATGAACTAACCTGACTCCATCTTAGAAATAAGCCTGACAAGCTCCAGCTTATTTTCTCCCTCCCTGCCACAGCCCCCACAGGTGCATTACTGAGCCACGCTGTACTCACAGCCTTGAACCATTGAGGTTTGGGTCAGGCTGTTCTCAGTAGCTGTAACCTATGTAACTGCATCCTGCTTGGCAAGTCTACCTGCTCCTGTGAAATACCCCTGTTGGTGATTGATTGTATGGGAAGTCCCCTGCTACCCGCCTTGATGACTGTATGGAAATACTCTTAGTAACCAGCAACTATGGGAGCCTCCTGCCTCCTGGTTACCAGCCTCCTCCTACTAACCTGCTCATTCTGCTTCAGCTAGGCTTCCCCTCCCCGATCCCAAGCTAGGTATCAAAGAAATCAAGCCCCTTCCTCAGGACCAGGAGATTTTGAGCGTGAGCTGCCTCTCGGCCACTGGCAATAAAGGACTCACAACTGAAACTCAGAGTGTGGAGCTTTCCTTCTAACTTGCTCGAGTGTAACACACATATTTAAGAAAATATTTAAATTTAAAATTTCTCAAATACTATTTTTTAAATCATCATAAATAATGTATGACATTTTAATAATGGATATCCCTTGGAGATTACTAAGTTGAGGATATTAGATGTTATTTGTACCACATTGATCTGAATCTACCTTTTCCAGAACTGGCAGCCAAGATACCACAAGATGTAAGTTCTTCAAACAGAGCCAGTCTCCATTGCTGGCACATTCTTTTAGCATCTGAATTGCTAAATCAGCTTGACCCTGACCCATGGCAACCTGCAAAAGCAAAAAAATAAAATTTAAAAAACAGATCTGCTAACATGGTGAAATGTAACAATAATAGAGTCAGTAATAGTAATCCTTAAACCTTTCTAACTGGCTTTAATATTAAAGTTGGAAGAAAAATCAAACTAATGCCAGAAATTACTCTTCTTTAAATAATTAAAAGCTTATGTAAATAGTTTAACCTTCTTGCCAAAAATCACTAGTAACAGGTACAATCTATAGAAAGGGCTTCCATTCCTAAGACACCTCACTGATAACTGAATACTGACCTAATGTATACTCTAAACTACTGTAACTGTGATTGACTGGAACTCTAGACTTAGAGTAAAACGTGCACAAACTGATCCTAACAGCTCTACTACTGTGCTCTTTCATTTATATTGCTATTTGTAAAATTTTTACTTTTCAATTACTGGTTGCTATTAGTTGTTTAAAAAAATCATTATTAATTATTTTCCCCGTTGAAAAAGATGTATTCACGTGTCAAAAATTGAGGGTAAATTAATATACTTCATTTTCAAATTTACATGCTAATTTAAAAAAAGAAAGTACTCTGAACAAACAAAAGTTCCTACCTCAGGGAAAGAAAAATGGCATTACAATAAAAACATTTTACTGAAAATATTTATGAATTTCTTCCACTTCAGGTAAATTAAGTGTAAAGAAACATTGCTGTGATTTACCATAAAAGCATCCAAGTAAAAGATTAAAAGTAATTCTCAGAATGAAAGCGAATGTATTAGTTTCCTATGGCTGCTTTAAGAAATTACCACAGATTTAGCACCTTAAATTATCATTAAACTTTTGGAGGCCCGAAGTCTCACTGGCCTCAAAATCAAGGTGTCTGGGTTTGAAAATAAAGGGACGACTATCGGCTTTCTACGGGCTCTAAAAAATAATTCTTCCCTGTTTTTTCCAGTTTCTGGAAGCCACTTACGTTTCTTTGCTGACGGCTCCTTCCTCCATCTTCAAAGCCAGGAGCACAACTTATTCCCTCTTCTCTGACCTCTACTTGCAACCTCGCATCTCCTAACTCCACTCAACTCACCTGCCCCCTCCTAAAAAAACCTTTGGATTTTTATATTGGGTTCACCTGGCTAACTGGCTAGTCCAGGCTAATCCTCGCATCTGAAGATACTTAATCACATCTGCAAAGTTCCTTTTGCTGTGTAGAACAACATATCCACAGTTCTGAGGATTAGGACATAGACATCTTTAGGGGCATTATTTATCTTATCACACAAAAAAATGTCCGTCTGACCAATACGATTAAGTGTGGCAGGAACAGCAACAGCAAAAACAAAAACAGCAGGACAGTATGTATGTACCTGGTGATAGCACCCCCCGCTTCTTTCGGCATTAGCAAGTTCTTGAAGTTCCTGAGAAGGATCAGCACCCGGAGAAATAATTATCAAGATGGGTTCAATTTCTAGTGTCTCTTTGTATAAACGTTTGAGATTTAGCGGCAATGGGGACACCTCTTTCAGTCCTAAAAGACACATTTAAAAAATTAAAAATGAAAAGCAGTATGCATTATTAAAAAGTCCACTAAAACTCATTATATAACATATAATCGAGAATACCCAGGTGAGTTGCAATCTCATAATATATTAAAGTTTTTCCACTCTAGAACCATGTCCTAGTAACAGCCAACATTTGTTTTATGCTTCAGGTGCCAGGCATTTTTCTAAACGTTTTCCATGTATATCATCTTACTATTACAATGCTATGGCATAGGGACCCTGATTACTGTATTTGAAATCTGTATTGTAAATTAAGACAACGATACAGGCCTGTAGCTGTATTTTAAATTGAGACGGCAACACGAGAGAAGACTGAATCCAACCATCGATCTATATACCTCATTAGTACAATACGATTCATTAACTGATACGACGGCCGAGTGCATACTGTGTCATGAATATGGGGAATCAGAGTCATCATGATCTGGGTAAATTATTTCACTGGCATGATAGAGGCCCAAAAGTTACTTCTTATACCCACGTGATATGGGGGAAAAGGTTGTATGGAGAGTGAAGAGTGCTTAATTTTAAGACCAAAATACATAGCTGACAGCTTATATTTGTTAGCTAAATGACCCTATCCAAATCATTACAGTTAACTGTGCCTGAGTTTCCTCAAGTGCAAAACGAGGATAAAGTAAGCCACGGGTTCTTTGGAAGCAAAATAAGATAGAATAATTATAACAAATTCCATTTATTCATCACCTACTATACGCTAAGCATTATACTGGATACTTTATTTACATGGTATCTAAGCCATATAATGATCCTGAGAAACAAATATCACTATATTCATTTTATGAGTAAGAAAACTAATACGCAAAAAAATTTATTATCGTGCCAAACTGCACACAGCTGCCGCCATTAATATTTAAACAGTTCACCTGTGCTTTTTCTATTCTGTAGCCCTTCACAAACTATAAAGTCCTGTTCAGATAAGAGATTATAATTTTGCTATTATATTTAAATCTCGCCTGCTAAAACGTGAATGTTTCCATTATTAACGCATTTCATAAGAGCCAAGTTGAAAAGGCTCACGTCAATTAAAAAGACTGGTCTGAACTGAGCTAAAATAAGTGTTCCCCAAGAGTTTAAAAAGAAAGAAAAAATCAGGAGAACGTAACTGAATGAGTACAGAGGCAAGAAAGGCTTCCAGAAATTCTCAACAGTAGAAGTGAATAAACAAGACTACACCTCAGGTTTGAACATTCTTACAGAATTAAAAATAGTAAACACTTTAAAATACAAATTCACTGTTAACATGATGGGTCTAAAAAGACATTTCTAGACAACCAACCTGAAAAGGCACATTTCATGCCTAAAGCAGCACCCTTGTCTATTCCTCACAAAAGCAACCCACAATGATAAAAATTTCCAAAGGCAAAAATATTCCTAATAATAGGTGATATTAGGAATATTTCTAACAGCCACTTAAAACTGATGAATTGATTTTAGAGGCGTATTTTATGAATTTTATTTTTTGCTAAATTTAAATTGCTAACAATTGAAGAGAATGTAACTGAATGAATACTGGCTTACAAAAACTGAATAGTTGTTAGCAATTTAAATTTAGCTTTTAAAGAATTCGTATGTACTTGCAATGCCGTAAGAAATATTTTCATTCATTCAAGCATTCATTTACTTATTCATAAACTCAATAAACATCTAAGCCAATTAAATATCTTGTCTGATTTAATAAAGTATATCAAGTCTTAAAAATGTACATGGCCTTGATCAGTAATTAAAATTATAATAATTTAAGAAACAATTCAGGATATGGACACAGAAGCATGTATTAGGGCTTTTCCTTGTAGCTGTCGATATTATCTAAAAACTGGTAGAAAGAAACTGAGTTTCTAACAGGAGTCTGAGTGATTTTTGATAGCCATACATTGAAACTGAAGTTACAAACATGTTGAGGTAAAAGATAATTTACAGAAAAGTAAGATTTTTCAAGAGAATTGTTAATAATTTTATATTATAATGTATACATTTCTATGGCATAAAAAGAAAACAAAGGCATATATAGAAATGTTAGCAATGATTAGTGCCAATGATGGAATACCAGGTGTTTCTTATTTTCTTTTTCTGTCTATGCATCTCCGCAAACTCCTCTAATTACTATGTATTATACAATTAAAATGTCAAATACATATATAATATTTCAACATAACTACTGATTTAAGTGTGTTTTGTTTGGAAAACATATGCCAATTCAAAAACGGTCTAAAAAAGTTAAAATACAGATTACCATACCACTTGTTTATTTAGCCAATATACACTGTAAACTTCATGAGGGCAGGAATCATACTGAATCTTTTGCTAGTTTATATCCAGAGCCGAGCAAATTCAATTATAACTTTTAATTTTAAAATCCCACAGGATATAAATATATATCCATTAATTCATTTTATTCAGTATCTCAAAGCAGTAAAACATTTGATTCGAGAAAAAAATCATGAAAAATATCTTGCCATTTAATATAACACAAGTGACCTTCATATTACCTGTAATTACATGTTAGCCTCCTGCCCACAAAACTCCAGCAAAGTTTTGTTGTACTTTAAGTGAACTGGATATACAGGTTTTATTAATCCAAATAATTCTGACTCATGATATCACGAGAATGGTCAATATGACTCATTCAAAACTATTTAATAAAGTTAGCCAAAAATAATAATTGCACTATGAATTATAATTGTGTAAAACTACTTGCAAATCACTGGAACCATTAACCGTAATTTTAAAAGTTAATACAGCATTTATTTCAAAATTAAGAATAAGTCAAAGGAATAACTCAAACCTTTATTGTATTTTATTTTAAGCAAATAAAATACTGAGATAATAAAAAAATAACTTGCAGTTTAAAAAGGAAAAAATTTACTCTTGTAATTTTCAGGTACCTGAGTAAAGAAAGTAGCAAATTATCAAACTATTATAGGTAGTAAGTATAACAGATTCGTTCTTTCTCATGCCTTTCATCCTCCATAACAAAGGGCTGATAAGTATCAGACGTATAAAATTACCTTTCTTTTATGAGAAAAAAACCATTGTAAAAATGTACCACAAACATCAGTAAGAGGAAAATCAACAGCCACTACCTAACCCAATATATGTGAACCAATTAAATGGGAAAACATGCTTTCAAAACGGAATAGTACTCAACCCTAGAAACAAGTAAAAATGTCAAATGCGTTGTGGTAGGCAAAATACTGAAGATTTAAGATACTCCTTCAAGAATCCTAAGGCCTGGTTCTTCAAACAAAAACTAAACTAGGTACTGCTGTGAAGGGATTTTGTAAATGTAACTAAGGTTGAGAACCTAAAAGTAAGAAGATTATCCTGTGTTATCCAAGTGGGCCAATCTAATCAACTGACCCCTCAAAAGTAGAGCTGTTTCTCTAGTTAGAGGCAAAGAATTGTAGCAGAAAAGAGAAATAGGAGAGCTGAGGCGGAACGAGAGGTCAGAGAGAGACGAGGCATGCAAAGGAATCAATGCTGTCTTTAAAGATGGAGGAAGGGAACTAGGTAGCAACGGGGCATCTGAAAGCTGAGAATTACGCCAAAAGACAGAAAGTAAATGGGGACCTCTGCCTTACAACTGAATAGGGCTGAACCTGAATGAGTCTGGAAGTGGATTTTCCCCAGGGCTTTCCAAACTTGGAGCAAAGAAACCTGGTGACCTGCAGAAGACAGTAACCGGGCGTTGTGTAAACCTGACAAATTCCTAGCAGCGATAGAAAATGAACGCACATATGCTTATGTCTGTCTTTCTTTTAGACATCGACTTGATAAGCCAGATTGAGCTATGAAGGCAGGTACATGGGATGACATGACGCCATAAGAGAGGTACTCAATTGTAAAACTAGGAAAGATCCATAGTTCAAAAAAAAAAAAACACTTTTTGATGAAGAACCTTTACAAGTTTCTGGGTCCTGTAGTTATTACACCATTGTATGGGGGACACGGCTCTACATTTCCAATACCTCAATACACATAGCGTAACAGACTCCTCATAATAGTTTTTTTAAGTCAAAATTACATCAGAACTCTAAAAGTAAGAATACTTGCATCTGTTCACTACCATTTTTAAAAAGTAATGTAGTAGTAATGTAGTAATGTAGTAGTAATGTAGATTTTGCCAGTACATAAGTCTTGCTTTGTAGAATCATATTAAACAGGAAAACCTAAAAGCTTTAAGGATTGCTATACTAATTTAAATCTTCAAATCAAAACTACTTTCATAAATATATCTTTATAATTTACTATTTTAAGGTTTATAGATTATAAAAACAGTTGCTAAAAAGTAATAAAGATCTTTCCATATGAATGATGCTTGAGAAATTACGTTTAAAATCAAAGCTCTAAAATTTGATTTAAAAGAGGCTAAGTGCTTGTTCTCCAGTAATTTGAATTTTTAAAACTTATTCATAAAATAAAAACTCCATTGTTGTGTGTGGTGCTCCCTTCCCTGTGTCCATGTGTTCTCATTGTTCATCACCCGCCTATGAGGTCTATTGGGGGAAATAGGGGAGGGACGGAGGGGGGGAGCGGGGGAGGGATGGCATGGGGAGAAATGCCAAATATGGGTGAGAGGGCAGAAGGCAGCAAAACACACTGCCACGTGTGTACCTATGTAACTATCTTGCATGTTCTGCACATGTACCCCAAAACCTAAAATGCAATAAAAAAAAAAATAAAAAAAAACTCCATTGTTACATTAAAATGATTTAATAAAGCTACTTGACCAAATATGAAGTCATCCAGCCATACAATAGTAAACATAATTTTTGTTTAGAAATCGTATGATTTTAGAAATGTATTAAACTTTCAAAGTATCTTAACATGAGGCTTTTAATTAATGCCACTGAACCTTAAATGTCATTTGACCTGGAGATGAAACGGTACCATAAGTATTTCAAAGAGTTGATAAATAGTCAAACTATAAAATTAGTAAGAAAGGTCATGAGCAACGTGGCACAAAGACCATATTATTAAAGACTAAATGAGTAGGAAAAAAACTCTAAGAACCTCTCTGAAAGTGTCCTGTTTTATTTTAACATGCATTTGAGCAATAGGAACAGCAAGTACAAAGGTTCTACATTCCAGAAATACTTAAGAGCGGCAAAAAACAAACAGGAAAACGACTACTATGTTGGTAAAGAACTGAGCAAGGGTCAAGAGTGGTTAGGAGATAAGATCTCAGAGTAAGACCTAGTAGGACATTAGAAGGATTCTGAAGAAGATGAGATGTCATATTCCATCACTGTGTTGGAGCAGAGGAGTAATCTGATCTAATTTGTACTTCAAAAGGCACTTAGCTACTATGTTAACGATAGACTTAAAGTGGGGGAGGATAGAAGCCTGAATGGTAATAATCTCACTCATACAAAAGTGGCTTTAAAAAACTTGTAGACACTCCAAAAGGTCTGAGAAGTGACTGGATTCTGAATATATTCTGAAGACAGAGACAACAAATAAAAGGTATGGCAGTAATTGAGAGCTGATGATAGCTTGTATTAGGTTGGTACTAATAAAGCAAATAAAATGAATTCAGAATAAGTTTAAAAGTTGAAACCAAAAGAATTTGATGGTAGACTGGGTACAGGAAGAAAGGAAAGACAGGAAAGAATTACAACAGCTGCATAATGACTTTCCTTTTGTTTTTAGACGGAGTTTCGCTCTTGTTACCCAGGCTGGAGTGCAATGGCACGATCTCGGCTCACTGCAACCTCTGGCTCCTGGGTTCAGGCAATTCTCCTGCCTCAGCCTCCTGAGTAGCTGTGACTACAGGCACGCGCCACCATGCCCAGCCAACTCTTTGTATTTTTAGTAGAGACGGGGTTTCACCATGTTGACCAGGATGGTCTCGATCTTTTGACCTCATGGTCATAAGATTATTTTTACTGTCCCTTTCTATGTTTAGAGACAGAAATACCTACCACTGTGTTACAATTGCTTATAGCGCTCAGTACAGTAATATGCTGCACAAGTTCACAGCCTAAGGGCAATAGGGTATACTATATAACCTCAGTGTATATGAGGGTGTACAATCCCAAGGTTTATGTAAGTACACTCTATAAGGTTCACACATTGAAAGTGCTTAATGAGTGTCAGAATGCATTCCCACTGGTAAGCAACACGTGACTATATTTTTGGGTTTGGGGATTAAACAACTGAGTAGATGCTAGTATAAACAAATCCAAAGTAATTTATTTATCGCATAAATTTGAGATTTTTTTGTTGATGTTTTTAATACAAAAAACATCAAATAAGTATAAAATACATAAGCCTAGAATTCCAGGGCTGGAAATAACAGATAAAAGAGTGAGTACTTTAAGGATGGTATTTAAAGCCAGGGATTGGGTGAGGTCACACAGGGAGAATGTATAATAACAAAAGAAGGAAACCAGAGCAAGACTATAGTAAAAAGAAAAGTACTCCGACACCTAGAAGACATGCAGACAGGAAGCCAGTAAAAGCAAGTAAAAAGGAACAGCCTGAGAGGGCTGGGGAATGAAAAAAGAAACATAACAATCAAGAGAAGAAAGTGTTCTATAAAGAAAGAAATGGACAACTTTATTGAGTTTAGAAACAAGTAAAAAATAGGATGGTGGCTAGAGAAAGGTCTGAGACCAAGGGAGGTATTTTAAAACAGATGTTACTAAAATATATTTGTATGCTGAAAAAATTGATTCAGCAAAGAAGGTGAAATTCACGATGTAGAAGATGATAATGGCAGAAATGAAGAAAACAGTAAATGAGTCAACCTTTGATTAGAACAAAGACATTCATTCATAGAAAGAGAAAAAAAGCAGAATATGAGTACTAATGCACATCGTTGGTAGATGTGTTTATAAGAAATGACGAATTTCTGTCTTAGTGCTTCTATTTTCTCAAAAATGCTAGTAAAAGGCTACTTCAATCAACAAATTTTAGTGCTAAATATAGAGATAACTGTTTTCCATATTGTTAGATGTCTAGTATACAGTTATTACTCACCACATATATCCAAATTTGGGAATATGTTAATTGTTCCAGTAACAAAATAAAGTATGTTCAAAATCATTTCCAAACATGGAAATGAGTATCTTTTTTCAAACCACTTCAGTCTTTCGAATCAACAGTCAAGAAGGAGACAGAACAAGATGGCCAAATAGAATCCTCCAGCAATGGTCTTCTGCAGAAACACCAATTTGAATAACTATCCACTCAAGAAAACACCTTCATCAAAACCAAAAAATCTAGTGAGTAATCCCAGCAGCTGGTTTTAATAGAATCACAAAGAAAGAGGCATTGAAGAGAGTAAGAAGACCAGTCTTAGATTGCCTGCACCACCCCTTCCCCAGCCAGAGGCAGCACAGCACAGAATCTGTGTGCACAGGGGGAGGAAAGTGAAATGAGTGTGACTTTGCATTGGAACCCGGTGTGGCCTGGTCACTGAGTGGAACACAACACCAAGCAGAATTCTACCAGTGCCCATGGAAGGAGCGTATAAAGCAGCCCTGAGCCAGAGGGAAGTCCTCTGCTCCGGCAGGAGGAAACCAAGTCCCAGTCATCTTTACCACCAGCTAACTAAAATGGCCTGAGGCCCCAAATAAATTTGAGTGGCAGTCAGGACACAGTGACTGCAGTCCTTGGGCAAGCCTCAGTGCTATTCTGGTATCCCTAATCGTGGGTTTGGGGTGACCGACTGTAACACCAATTGCAGCAGCCCACAAGAGAACCTGCATCACCCTCCCTTAACTCCAGGCAATGTAGTACACGGATAGATTCCTTCTCCTTGGGGGAAGGCAAGAGAAGAGTGCAGAAGACTGTCTTGCAACTTGGACACAAGCCAAGTCACAGTGAAATAAAGCAAAGGAAGATTCCTGAAGTCTATGATTCCAGGCCTTTGCTCCTTGGTTGATGTTTAAGATCCATTCTCAGCCAGCAGGGAATCCACTGCCTGACAACCTGCGGACCAAAGAGACCTCGGGTCTTTAATGAACATCAGCAACAGCCAAGCAATAGTGATCACAGGCCTTGGGCAAGCCCCAGTACTGTGCTGATCTGGAAGGCGGGAGGCTTCACGTATGACTAAGCATGGTGCCAGCTGTGATGGTCAAGGCAGTGCCCGTATCACCTCTCCCCAAACTCTAGGAAACTCAGCATGGAGACAGAATCCTTTTGCTTGAGGGAAAGAGAGGAAAGAGAACAAAAGATTTTGTCTAGGAACCCAGGGAATTCTCCCTCATCTTCCTCAAGTCCAACAAAGCTGTGTTTCTAGGATTCTGCAAGAGTCATAGAGTTCTTGGGCTTAGGGTACCCACGAGTGCTGAAACAGCTGCAGTGAAAACAGCCCTAAGTAACAACACTCAGTCTCCTTTGAATTCGAGAAAGCCCCCTTAAGAAGAGTAAGTGAAAACAAGTCCAGACTCTGAAGACTGGAATAAATACCTAACTCTTCAATGTCCAGACAATGATGAAGGTCCACAAGCATCAGAAACCTCCAGGAAAACATGACCTTAGCAAATGAACTAAATAAGGTATGAGTGACCAATCTGGAAATAACGAAGATACGTAACCTCTCAGATAAGAAATTCAAAATAGTTGTCTTGAGGAGACTCGACAAACTTCAAGATAACACAGAGAATTAATCAGAATTATACCAGAGAAAAATAAAAATTTTGAGACAGTCTCATTGGCCCATACTGAGTGCACTGGTGTGATCTTGGCTCACTGCAACCTCCACCTCTCCCAGATTCAAGCAATTATCCTGCCTTAGCTTCCCTAGTAGCTTGAATTACAGGTGCCTGCCACCATGCCCAGCTAATTTTTGTATTTTTAGTAGAGATAGGTTTCACCATGTTGGCCAGGCTGTTGTTGAATTCCTGACCTCAGGTGATCCACCCACCTTAGCCTCCCAAAGTACTGGGATTACAGGTGTGAGCCACTGCACCCAGCCTATATCAGAGAAATTTAACAAAGAGATTCAAATAATTTGTTTAAAAATAATCAATTCCTAGAGCTGAAAAATACAATTGACAAACTGAAAATGCATCAGAGTGTCTCAATAGCAGAATTTATCAAGCAGAAGAATAAATTAGTGAGTTTGAAAACATGAAAATACACAGAGGAGAAAAAAACAAGAATAAAAAGAATGAAGTATGCCTACAAACTCTAAAAACAAAAAAAAATTCAAAAGGGCAAATCTACAAGTTATTGGCCTTGAAGAGATGTAAAGAAAAAGATCAGGATATAAAGTTTATTCAAAGAAATAATAACAGAGAACTTTCCTAGTATAGAGAAAGACAAGAAAATCCAGGTACGAGACAGTCAAAACCAGCAACAAATTCAATCTAAATAAGACGACTTCAAGGCATGTAATAATCACTCTTAAAGGCCAGAGACAAAGAAAATATTCTAAAAGCAGCAAGACAAAAGAAGCAAATAACATATAAAGGAGCTCCGTATGTCTGGCAGCACATTTCTCAGTGGAACCCTCATATGCCAGGAGGGAAGGGGATGACATATTTAGAGTGCTAAAGGAAAAAAAAGCTTTCAACTTAGAATATTATATCCGGCAACATCATACTTCAAACATGAAAAAGAAATAAAAACTTTCACAAACATACACTAAAGAATGTCACAAACACCAGAACCTCCTTATAAGAAATGCTAAAGGGAATTCTTCAATCTAAAAGAAAAGGATGCTCAAACAGCAAAAAATCATCTGAAAGTATAAAAGTCACAGGTAAAAGTAAGTATACAGACAAATACAGAAAATGCTATCACTGTAATTGTGGTGTGTAAATCACTTGTGTTAGGCCAGTCTTAAGTTGCTATAAAGAAATACCTGAGACTGGCCAATTTATAAAGACAAGAGATTTGACTGGCTCACAATTCTGCTGGCATAGTACCATCATCTGCTAGGCTTCTGGGGAGGCCTCAAGGGAGCCACTATTGATAGCAGAAGGCAAAGGGGTAACAGGCACCCCACACGTTGAGAACTGGAGCTTACATGTAACATGGCAAAAGTAGGAGCAAGAGAGAGTGGAGAGGGTGGTGCCACATGCTTAAACAACCGTGCCTTGAGAGAACTCACTCACTATTGTGAGGACAGCACCAAGCCACAAGGGATCTGTCCCCATGACTCAGATACCTCCCACCAGGCCCCACCTCCAACACTGGGGATTATAATTCAACATGAAATTTGGTAGGGATATATATTCAAACTATATCATGACTCATATCTCTAGTAAGACGTCTGAAAGACACCTGTCAAATATAATAACTACAACAAATCGTTAAGCGACAGAAAATATAGGCTGGGCGCGGTGGCTCACACCTGTAATCCCAGCACTCTGGGAGGCCAAGGCAGGTGGATCACGAGGTCAAGAGATCGAGACCATCCTGGTCAAAGTGGTGAAACCCCATCTCTACTAAAAATACAAAAAAAAATGTTAGCTGGGCATGGTGGTGCGTGCCTGTAATCCCAGCTACTTGGGAGGCTGAGGCAGGAGAATTGCCTGAACCCAGGAGGCGGAGGTTGCGGTGAGCCGAGATCGTGCCATTGTACTCCAGCCTGGGTAACAAGAGCGAAACTCCGTCTCAAAAAAAAAAGAGAGATAGACCATATAGAAAGATATAAATTGAGACCAAAACAAAATCCCCAAAATGGGGGAAGGGGAATTGAATTTAAGTGTAGATTTTTAGTTTTATTTTTGCTTGTTTTGTTTTTCTTTTCTTTGTAATCAGAGTTAAGGTGTCATCAGTTTAAAACCACTGGTTGTTTTCTGCAAGCCTCATGGCAACCACAGAACAAAAACTTGTAATAGATACACACAAAAAACAAGAAGTTAAAATGTACTACCTGAGAAGAACACTTATACACAAGAGAAGACAGGAAGAAAGGGAATAAAAAAGAAGACATTAACAAAGCAACCAGAAAACAAGTAACCAAGTAGCAGTAGTTAGTCCTTTCTTATTAATAAATAATAACTCTGAATATAACTGGACTAAAGTCTCCAAGTTAGAGACACAGTCATTGAATAGGTTAAAAATAAGACACAACTACATGCTCCCTACAAGAAACTCAATTCACATATAAAGACTCACAGACTGAAAATGAAGAGATGGAAAAAGATATTCCATGCAAATGGCAACCAAAAAAAAAAAAAAAAGGAGCAGGAGAAGCTATACTTATATCAGATAAAATAGATTTCAAGACAAAAATTATAAGAAGAGACCAAAAAAAGTCATTACATAATGATAAAGAAGTCAATTCATCAAGAGGATATAAGAATTATAAGTATACACCCAACACTGGAGCATCCAGATACAAAGCAAATATTAGAGCTAAAAAGAGAGATAGACTCTAATACAATAATAACACGGGACTTCAACACTCCACTGTAAGCATTAAACAGATCATGCAGATAGAAAATCAACAAAGAAACATTAGACTTAATCTTCGCTTAGACTAAATAGAACTAACAGACATTTACAGAACATTTCTACCAACATCTACAGAATCAGAAGTTATATACTTATAACTCTTAAAGGAGTTAGATTCCCAAAATGCACTTTAAAATTATTTTTATTTTTATTTTATATTTTAAGAAAGAGGCTTGCTCTGTCGCCCAGGATGGAGTGCAGTGATATGATCTCAGCTCACTACAACCCTTTGCCTCCTGGGTTCAAGGAATTCTCCTACCTCAGCCTCCCAAGTAGTTGGGATTACACGTGCCTGCCACCACACCCACCACACCGAAAACACTTTTTGTATTTTCAGTAGAGATGGGGTTTCACCATGTTGGCTAGGCTGGTCTCAAACTCCTGACCTGAGGTGATCTGCCCACCTTGGCCTCCCAAACTGCTGGGATTACAAGCATGAGCCACCGTGCCCAGCTGTTCTTTACAAGTTAATAGTTCAACTATCAAACTATCAACTAAATATAAAAATTAAAACAGGTTCTATGTAGCCTGATTATAATGCATACTACTGTTTTGTCCCATCATCCCTTCCTTCACTCTGGTATTAACCACTCCCCGATACATGGCTGCTTTCGGACAAATGTAATTCCATATATTTCTAGTGTGATTAGTTGCAGGGCTGGATATGTAACCCAAGTTGAGCAAATCAGAGTCCTCTAGGATTTATGATGGTGAAGTTGAGAAGGAAAAGTTATCCTCCTTTCATAAAAAGCTTTAAAATATAACTCAGGAAGTCAGCGGTCTTATCACCCAGAATATTAAGAACCCTTTAGACTAAGGGCAACACAGAAGCAGAAATTAAAAGCAACGAGAGGTGGAGAGAGATAGAAACACACAGAAAAAGGGAGAGACAGAGAGATGGGGGTGGAGGAGCCAGAGAACACAGAGACAAACTGCAAGGCTGAGACAAAGGCAGAATTTCCTGATAGTGTCTGAGTCACAATCTGCCCAACTCCAGCTACCCTGAAGACCAGCCCTACCTCCTCTTTCCTGAGTACTGAATACTCGAGCTAATAAATTCCCTTTCTTCATTTAGGTGAGTTTAATATGGGTATCTGTGACTTGCAAGCAAGAGAAAGGTGGATAATTATTCTGCCAGACATCAGTAAAAATTATCTGGTAGATAAACATTCTACCAAAGTTGAAGAAACAGTGACATTTCCTCCCCCTGCATAAGTAAACAAAAGCACAGAGCATATCCAGACTTATTTCCATAAACCCATCATTAACCAACCAGGTGACCAGTGTAAAAAGTGACTCAAAATGTTTGTGTGTGTACGAGTGAGGCAGAAGACAGGCATTATGTGAAATGCTTGGTTGGTAGGTATCATGGGTTAAATTGTGTCCCCCACAAGAGAGATATGTTGAAGTCTAACCCCCGTCCCTCAAAATGTTCACCTTTTTGGAAATAGGGTCATTGCAAATAGAATCAGTTAACTTCAAGTGAGGTCATCCTGGACCACGGTGTGCCTGAACCCAGTGTGACCACTGCTGCTGCGAGAACACATCCATGTCTCTTCCTCGTTCTCGGGCTTGCCGAGAAATCTCGGCTGCTCCTCGGCTTGCAGTTGTACAGCTTGAATCTCTGCCTTCATGATCACATTATATTTTCCTGTGTCTGTCTTCACATGGTGTCTTCTTGTAAGGACACCAGCCACACTGGATTGAGGAACACTCCAGTCCAAATACCTTTACTAATTTTTCTTTCTTTTTTTCAGACAAGGTCTTGCTCTGCTGCCCACACTGGGGTGCAGTGGCAGAATCACAGCTCACTGATATTTTGAACTCCTGAGTTCAAGAAATCCTCCCACTTTCGTCTCCTGAGTAGCTGGAACTACAGGCACATGCCCCATGCCCGGCTCATTTTTTAATATTTACCAAAAACAAGGTCTCACTATGCTGCCCCGGTGGTCTCAAACTCCTGGGCTCAAGCAATCCTTCCCTCTCAGCCTCCCGAAGTGTTGGGATTACAGGTATTGAAATCACCTTTGCAAAAATTAAGTCAGGACATTACGACAGTGAAAGAGCTCAGACCTAACTGATCCCATCTTGCTTCTAAGCTTTAAGCTGCTCTTGTTCATTCCTGCATGTAAGCTGAACCAACCTTGGAAAGGAATTTAGTTTATGGTTTTGTAAGTACCCAATGGGTTCTCTATGCCCATTGCCTAGACAGAGCTGATCTACCTAAACAGAGCTGGTTGTGCAGTAGACTGGAGTTGTATCATTCCTCAAATCAGTCTCCCTGAGCGTTCAGGATCGGAGTTTTTAAAGAGGATGTGGCAGGTATGTGCTTAGGGATTGAGGAGTGCCGACTGGTCAGGTTGGAGATGGAATCATAATGGGGTTGAAGTGGCGTTTTCTTGCTGTCTTCTGTTCCTGGGTGGGATTGCAGAACTGACTGAGCCAGATTACCATACTACATTGTATCAGCTGATCCATCTAGCACAGGGTCTGCAAAATATCTCTGAACTTAGGTTTTACAATAGTGACGTTATACCCAGGAGCCATTTGGAGAGGTTCAGACTCCCGCAACCAGAGGCTGCATAACCCCGAAACCATAATTTCTTTCTTTTTTTTTTTTTTTAAGATGAGACTGAGGCTCGCTTTGTCGCCAGGCTGGAGTGCACTTGCGTGATCTGCTCATTGCAACCTCCCCCTCCAGGGTTCCAGTGATTCTTCTGCCTCAGCCTACCAAGCAGCTGGGATTACAAGCACCCGCCACCATGCCCCGCTAATTTTTCTTTTTTGGGGGGTGGGGGTAGAGACGGGGTTTCACCACGTAGGGCAGGTTGGTCTTGAATTCCTGACCTCAAGTGATTCACCCATCTTGTCCTCCCAAAGTGCTGGAATGAGAGGTGTGAGCCACTGCGCCCAGCTCTTAAACCATAATTTCTAATCTAACAGGGAATATATTAGTCCTGCAAAGGCAGACTGATCCCCGGGCAAGAAGGGGGGTTCTTTTTGGAAAATGCTATTCATCAATCTTGTTTCAGAGTAAAACCATAAACTAAATTCCTTCCCAAGGTTAGTTCTGCTTATGCCCAGGAACGAACAAGGAAACCTTAAAGGTGAGAAACAAGATGGAGTCAGTTTGGTCCGATCTCTTTCACTGTTATAATTTCCTGTTTTAATTTTTGCAAAGGTGGTTTCGGTTTGACTCTGAAACAAGATTGATTAATAGCCCTTTAAAAAAAGACCCCTTTCTTGCCTGGGGACCAGTCTGCCTTTGCAGACTAACAAATTAGCTACAAAATCTGAAATCATGGTTTAAGAGTGATGCAGCCTCTGGCTGCAGAAGTCTGAACGTCTCCAAGTGGCTCCCGAGGATAACATCACTATTGTAAAACCGAACCATTTTCTGTGATCCCACCTAGGAACAGAAGACAACAAGAAAACCTCACCTGAAACCCTCTATGATTCCATCTCCAGCCTGACCAACGGCATTCTCCACTTCCCAAGCCACCAAATCATCTTGAAAAACTCCAACCCCCAATGCTCAGGGAGACTGATGTGAGTAAAAACTCCATTCTTCCGCACAGCCGGCTCTGTGTGAATTGCCCTTTCTCCATTGCAAGTCTCCTGTCTTGCTAAATCAGCTCTGTCTAGGCAGCAGGCAAGGTAAACCTGTCGGTGGTGACAGGATGGGCTACTGTGCCCAGGCGAGAATTATTTTCCTCAAACAAGTAGAGATTGGAAGACAAATGAACAGAATGAATAAAAAAGACATTATAACATTTCTAAACTAAGATTAACATAAAATTAAATGTAAACTGAAAACAAATAATTCAGGTCAGTGGTCTAGTTCTTGAAAAGCATCAAACTTACCCAGAGTTTTACACGCAAAAAGAGCCATGGCACTTTGCAGTCTGTCCGGCCTCAGCGCCTGTACTACCAGAATCTTAAAATAAAATGCAGAGAATATTTTAAAAGAAGAAAGTTCCTGCAAAATCTTTAACTAAACAATAATTAATATTAACTAATTAAACAAATGTTTACGAAACATGGGAACACTTACCACTGTCCTGTATTACTGCGCTTCAAACTGTCACAATAGGTATACAGCAAGTACATAACCAAAATATTACTGACATCCATTTACTTCCTCAGGCCTATCATCGAAAGCAAACATAGGGCTAGCAATGTCTTCTAATTCTAAAAAAAAGGCAACTGGCAGGTGAAAATCATGGTAGGGTGAGGCATTTCTGTGGCAGCAAACAGAGGCCCAGTAACCCTCCCTAAAATTTTCAAATTTTTATCTAAAAAAACAAAACATAGAAATAGCGCCTTGCCCTGTGACCCACACTGGAGTGCTGTGGTGCAATCACATCTCACTGCTGCCTTGAATCCTGAGCTCCTGTGATCCTTCCACCTCAGCCTCCCAAGTAGCTGGGACTACTGAATCATGTACATCTACGATAGTCCTAGATGTTTAAGTTTTATTTTGTCTTAGTCATTTTCCTTTTTGTTTAAACACTCTTGGGGAAATAGAATTCACTGTACAAGGAGACACAAAGGTGTTAGATCCAGAGAAGACACTAATGGAAAGGTCATTTCCTGGAGCATCAACTTCTGAAGAGCTCGCCTACTCTCTAAGCCTTTTGACTAGAAAAAAGTTTGAGCAGAACCTGCCAGTAGGTTTCTTCATTCTGTTTTAAAATAGAATGTGAAAAATCCCGTTACTCACTATTAGGTCTTTTCCTTAAAAAGAACTCTGGGAAATGATTGTGAAACCTGTACAATTTGTACCTTAGTTTCTTTCTGAAATACATTTTTCCAATTACAAGATCCCCCTGGGGTCTGAGGCAGAGTTATTCCCTCTGCCACAGTGAAAGAAACTCTACCCAGAAACTTTGCTGTGATTTAATTGTCAATAAGGTGGCAAAAGCAGCAAGCCCTTCACCAAATATGTCATTAAAGGTAAAGTAACACTAAAAGCAAAGCTTTCCTTTACGTGGCTTCTGAATAATAAGAGAAACATTAAACACTTTTTTGCATTTAGATAACACTAAATTTTACCTGCTGAAATAAGGAAACTTTCTTTGCAAGAACAGATGGAAACTCTTGCTCACACATTGAATTATGATAATAAGTACGCCATAGAGCTGCATCTTCAAGGCAGAGGGTCTGATAAAGACTGGGGAGAGCAATCTAAAAAATAAAAATGGCCATATATAGTGAGCTATAAGGAAATATAAGCCCATATATTTCTTTTTTAAAAAAACTAAAAGTGAAAACCAATTATTAGTTGGTGTTTATTACTCATTTTCTACATCGTGTTGGCTTGTCTAACCATTTCTAGGTCAGCAACACCAGAGTAGACTCATCTAATGTTAAAGCCAGAATTTAAATACATCTCCGAAGCAGTACTAAATCAGTATTCGTAAGTTAAATCTTTGTGTAAAAACATTTGCACCTAGCTATCGCCACCTTGTGGAGAAAACAAATGCTGTCATTAGGATCAAGTGTAAATTTTAAGGATTGTCACGTTAATAAGTCAAATTTCATATTAATACTGACAAAGACTCTCTTTGTCAAAATTTCAGTCAGGCTCCTCTGAGCTCTCTTTGACTAGGTCTCAATCAGGGCTTCCTGTCCTGCCTTGTAGTATCCCATTTTAACAGGAATTTTGTTAAGTAACTAGCAAGAATCCCTACCTTTAATATCCAATCAAATTCCTCCTCTCAGCTGGGCGTGGTGGCTCATGCCTTTAATCCCAGCACTCAAGGAGGCTGAGACAGGTGGGACACCTGGGGTCAGGAGTCTGAGACCAGCCTGGCCAAGACAGTGAAACCCTGTCTCTACTAAACCAAAAAAATTAGCCGGGCATGGTGGCAGGAGCCTGTAATCCCAGCTTCTCGGGAGGCTGAGGCAGGAGAATCACTTGAATCCAGGAGGCGGAGGTTGCAGTGAGCTGAGATGGTGCCACTGCACGACAGCCTGAGCGACCGAGCAAGACTCCATCTCAAAAAAAAAAAAATTCCTTCCTCCCACCCTTGTTATCTGTTGGTATCTGATCACTGACCCACACCACTAATTCTTACCCTACTTCTTGGGTACAAATTCCCACTCGTCCACTCTATATTCAGAACTGAGCCCAGTACTAGACAGAAGTCTCTTTTCACCTATGGCAATAGTTCTTTTGAATAAAACTTATCTTCACAGCTTTGATTTCTGTAGAGCTCTGTTTTTCTAAAACGATATCAAATTTCGTAACAAAGAATGTTTTTTAAACCATATTTGTTTATGCCTCCATTTGTAGACACGTTGCTTCTGTTGTCTCTAAATGTTCTAACCCCTCTTTGCTGCCTCATAAATTTCTATTCCACGTTCAATATTCACTTTAAACAGTATCATTTCAGAGGTTTCGCAAACATATTACTTCCCTCTACCTCAAACTGTGTTCTCTTTTCCCAAATTTTCAAGAGCAGGCTGTAAGATTAGAAATGTAAATCTCTAAAGACGAAGAAATTTCACGAAAACAAAGGAGAAATTTAGAAGATCTATATCTTCAGTATAGAACGTCATATAATATAAACATAAATCCAGTATATAAAAATGTTTTATCCAAACATCTATATTCACATAAAAATGATTCATTCTGCTGCCCAAATTTCACTATATAACAACTAATATTAAACAGCAGAAAATTAATTACATTTCAATTGAATTACTTTTTAATAAATGATCTGAGCCTATTAAAATAACTCTTGATGGCGGTCTGTTAACTTTAGTGACATTTAGTAGACAAAGCCCCATCATTACTAATTTAGGTGTGCTTTACATTATATAATCATCATGTATTTGGGTACCTTGTATACTGCCAACCATTATGACAAGGTAATTATTTAATATGCGCTCTACAGTGTAACTTTGTTCACGGCAGAGTCTCTTAAATATTAAAAAAATAGACATGTTATTTTACTTGTATAAACAAAAAACCAGAGCTTAACCGTAGTTAGAGCAATAACAGATTTTTCTTTCAGAACTATTTCAACAGAGGAAGCAACAGAGGAAAAAAGACTCCAGTACAGAGCAGGGCTCAATTCTGAATACAGCATGGCCAAGTGGAAATTTATAGCCAAGGAGCGAAGTGAGGTCGTGGATGAAAAATTACTAAGAGGAAATATCAGGGCTACCGAGATTTCTGGCTAAACCAACCTAATAGGATTCCTGCTGAAGATAGGCGGGAGTCATCAGAATCACCTGGTGAATGGTGGGGAATGAGGACTCTGTTTAGATATCAAGAGTAATCCGATATGGAAGAGAAGAAATTCTCACTAAACCAACTTTGCAGGATTCTCGTTAAAAGTAGGTTTTACAAGGCAGTGCACAGATGGGCCTAGAAGAAGGTTCAAGAGCCTGACTAAAGGTTTCATGTAAAGATTGTCACTAGCATTATGCCAAAGGGTAGTAAGCACCAAATAAATGATTAATGGAAAAAAAATGGAGGCTATGAAGCGGAATCCCCCTTTTATTTTTAATTCCGTTTACTCCATAAATATTTATGATATGAAGGCAGCAGAGAGTAGTGGTGAAGAGCCCAGACTATGCAGCAAGAAACCCATTTTAAATCGTGGCTGTACTTCCTCAGTGACCAGAAACAAGTTACTGTATCTCTCAGTGCCTTAATTTCCTCATCTGTGACATAAGGACAATTACAACAGCTACCTCATAAAATATTTAGCGAGACAATCTACTTTAAAATTCTGTATAATGCCTTGAACACAGTAAGCCATTAGTGAATGCTAGCTATTCTTCCTGTTTTTATCATGTGCTATTATAATGTCAAAACAGTTGTGAAGAAAAGCAGGGGAAGGAAATGAAAGATGGAAACATATACGCATAGATTTGGAGAAAAGTGTATTTGTCTTTCATTCCCACAAAAAGAACATTTAGCCAAAGTAGTTGAAGAACACAGAACTGTTGAGAGTTAGGCTTCTAAAATGCTTTTTCTCTCCCCATGTCTCCATCCTCACAGCCTAACTTACCTTGGCAGGGGTGTGGAGAGAGAGAAAGAAAACACTGTATTTGGAAGGCATGCTATCCCATAAACGAAAGGCTTAATAATTACTGATTAAAGAACTAATTACAATAATTATTTGGTAACTTTTTACTGGGGGAATTTACTTCCTATTAAAAGTATTAACACTGATTATGAATAAGGAGCAAAAAGCATCAACAGAAACAATGAAAATATAGAAGAAAGTGAAATATGTCTGGTAGTAGAAAGGCAAACCTTTAATGTTGCCACAGCCCAGCTTCGCTCCTGATCTATCCAAGACGGAAGTTGATCACGTATTCTTTGTTGAGAGTCCTTTAATAAAAGCAATTATTTTCCTTTGGAAACTTGGTAAAATTCAGAGTTTAAAAAATAGCATTAATTAGCTACTTTGCTATTTTGAAAAAAATGTTCATTCTATACATTATTTCTTTATATATATATTTTACAAGTCACCGTGGTAAATTCTACGTAATGTATGAGGGATGGAGAACCACTGAAGCAAATGCTGCAATCATATTTTCATTGTGCTTAATCTTTCATGAAACTTCAGAAAAACTCAAATGTCATGAGAAACAGTCATAAAAGTTACATTATTTTTAACTATATCTTACATTTCAGACATAATCTAGGTTTCATGTTATATTTTGGGTGTACTGCTGGAAGAATATTATACATTATGTATTCAAATAGGAAATTATTAGAAAAAAGCTAAACTTGAATGAAGTTATTAAAGGTTCTAAACTGTAATTTTTAAACTTCTATTATAGAAGAAAAATTTTCAAGTTATAAGATTTGATTTTCTTAAAGATTATAAATTTATCCTTGGAATAAAATACATATACTGAGACAAAAAAACTACATTAATTTCTTAGTATTACACATTCTCAGAATATATGTCTTTAAAATAAACAAATATACTTAAGTCTATATTGTAGGAAATATTTAAGAGGCCAGAATATATTCTTCTAATCAAAGTATAATTTCAACAATAATTTAGAACACCTCTGAAGCAAATCATATTTCATGAACAAAAAGCCAGAAATATTTTTTCTAAAATTTTAACTTACAGCTTTCCTTAACATGTCTCCAACAACCACACCTGTAAACGTATCCCATTCCTATTGAATAAAAATATAGGAACACAAAAATATAAAAATGATAACCAGCCAACAATTTCTAACTCTCCCTATAAGATAGCTTAAACTGCAGTTTTCTAAATAGACAGGGAAAAAGAAAAACAGCTCATTTCCATCTTACCTCTTCTAGTACATTAACATGATAAAGAATGAATTAATGTGACAACATAAAAGTATTAATATGAAATCTATTAAAAATAATTTTATTAAAATAAAACAATAACTCCATTATATATATGAGTCTCAACATCTAAAAATTTAAATGCCGTGTTCAATTAACATTTGTCACTACCTGTTGTTCTTCCACAGGCTATTTGTTGCTAATAACTAAGCAGTAAGGTGCACTCAAAAATTTAAAAATAGTATCTGGTAGGAAAAATTAAGAAAAGTTATTCTATTAGCATATCTTTTCCCACTGATTGGAAGATGCATTATTATTATTATTATTATTATTATTATCTGCCATAGAATTAAGATTAATCAAGTGCTGTGGAATCCAGTGCTGAGAAAATCTCTGCCTTCCCCGTGGCGTCCCCATGTTAGATAATAATGGATACTACTATATTATTTGTTACACACTGGCCAGTAAATAAGCAAAACATATGAAAATTTGAGAGCAATGTAGAAAAACTACCAAAGCAACATATTTTCCTCCTTCACTCACCCTGGCCATACACTCTTCCTATTAGAACTATGCAGCACAAATAAGTAAAATATCAAGTACTACTACAATACGTGAGTCAGAGAAAAATGTTCTCCTTTCCCAGTGATAATTTATTTATACTTTAGGAGAGAAAAATAGGGAATATACGTATTTCATGGAATATACTGATCATGGTGAAAAACATTATATAGGAGGAGGAAAAGACATCAAAGTTAACAGCAGGACTAAAAGGGACCAAGTTAATAAATTCAGGAGAAGCTACTCAGGTTGGCCAGTGCATGTGGAGTCAGAGAAAAACAGAGAGAACATGGGGAGAACTGAGAATGGTCTGCGTTCTTTCAACTATTATATTCAAATGAAGAGAACCAGCAAATAGCTAAAACTTGGCCAAGCAGAGTAAAGGAGGTCAAAGCTGCACTTTCCATATGCCATCCCTTGGCACCCTGGCTCCTGGACTCTCAGTTTATGATAGCGGCATAATACTGAGAAAAATTACTTGCAAATAACTTTTTTTTAAAATTGTAAGCAGACAAGAGATGTTTTCGTTAGCTACAGCTCAAGGGAGGTCCTTTTAAAGTTTGAGAAGGTTACATGGCAGACTAGAAATTAGATCATAAATAAGGAAGATAAATTATACATAAAAAGATTAACACAAACCTGTAGGCTCAGGAAAACTTCTGAGAACTGCCCACCCACATGCTTCACCTGCTGACTCTTGACAGTCAGTGGAAGCAATAAATAATGTAGCTGTGTACCAATATTGTCCCACTTTTTATATTTATGAGCTCTACTGCCTAGGCCAGGAAAATAAGAAGGCTGACTCTTCTGTTGCCCTAAGTAAGTAAACCTGGGTTCAGAAAAATGTAGGCATCTTGGTAGATTTCTTTCCGTGTCTTACCATCACTCTGGAATGTTAGGCTCATCCACAGGGAAGAACCATTTTATTCTACAAATAGGTTGATATTTCCAGCCTAAAGTAACTTCTATTCTAAACATGAATCCACCCATTAACAAATTTCTATGTTACTGTAAAATTTCTCTCCTTTAATTAGACTTACATTTTCTTGAAAAAGTTCAGGATGCATGCCTCGAACAAAATGCAAAGCGAACATCAACTGATCAGCCTGCAGAGAATAACAGATATTATATTGCTTTTTAAAATTTTGTGTCTTTAGAAAAGCATAGTCCTTAAATTTTGGCTCACAAAAATCTCTATTCTGTATTCATATGACCTACTTTTATCAATATAAGAAATGACTATTCAGATTGCTTTCTACATCTTAGAAACACTTCAAGTCAGGGGTGGAGTCAGAATAAGTGATCAAATTTTTAGAGAAAGCACTAAAAATTAAGCAGCGGGCCCAGGTCATTTAAAAACAGACCCAACTAAGTTAGCCAGCTGAAACATTAATACAATCGTGAAATTTAGATTAGTCGTTTTTCACCAGATACACCTCATGCATTAGCAAGCTCCAATTTGTCACTGTGTAGGTTTAAACATATGGGTGACTACATACAATTATGACAACTATTTTCTCCTTACTATATAGATTAATTTCCTAAATCAAACAGGAAACTGTAGTGAACTCGTTTTCCACACAAGAAGAAAAGTTATGCCAAATAATCCCAAACAACAAATAATTCATTCAATGTGTTATCACTTACATAAAAGAAAGTTAAAACATGAGTAAGTAATTGAGGTTAGATAACACAGAAAAAACTATCAGGTAACGCTACACCTTACATATAAAACAAAAGCAGAACCAAAACCAGGCTGTCAATAAACAGGTATCAAAAAAGGCGCCAAATCACATAGAATGAGAGTTATCAAAGGAGGTCATATCTACTTTATCAGAAAACTAGAGTACAGATTATGCTCAAAAATTTCTAAGTAAAAGAAGGAGGAATAAAAGAAGGGAGGATAGAGAAATAACGTTGAAATTAAGATTCAGATTTTCAGGAGCCACCTAAAAGACAAAATAAAAAGAAAGAAGGAAGAAACAAAGTCAAAGAATGTAGGAAGTGAATTCAGTAATGTGCCGTATACATTCTACCAGGTGCTGCTGGTGGCCTCAGGAGGATCACACTCTTTGGTCTCAACTCGTTGAAATTAAATAATATATTCACAAAGAATTGAAAACGAATTATTTTTCCATAAGTAAGAATTGGTCCAATTTCTAAGAATATATTAAATTAAATAAGAGCCGCAAGTTTATTTAGGGCATACAAAATCAAGTAAATAAAACTATGTTTTTATTAAAATATAATAAAACATGATTCAGGCAAAACAATACAGTGTCAGACATATAGTATGAAAATGGATAACTGCAACATGATATATCAAAAACACATCTCTTAAATACAAGGGACCTATGCAAAATAAGATTTGATGTTTCAATATTTTAAATGTTGTGGCAATAAATCAATTTGTTTCCATTTATGGAAAGAATATTTTTAGTCCACATAGTGTACTAACTCTACTCTCCATGGGACTGGGTGGGTCTTGTTCTCCACTGCATCCCTATTGCCCAAAATAGGCAGGTGAATTACAAGTATCTGTTCTAAGAAGAGTCTCAGTAAATGGGCCTTAAGAATCCACACAGAGTGCGATGGCTCATGGCTGTAATCCCAGCAATTTGGGAAGCCAAGGAAGGCAGATCACTTGAGGTCAGCAGTTCGAGACCAGCCTGGCCAACATGGTCAAAACCCTGTCTCTACTAAAAATACAAAAATTAGCTGGGCGTGGTGACACATGCCTGTAGTTCCCGCTACTCAGGAGGCCAAGGCAAGAGAATCACTTCAACCCTGGAGGCAGAGGTTGCAGTGAGCTGAGATCTCACCATTGCACACTCTAGCCTGGGCAACAAGAGCAAAAAAAAGGAAAAGAAGAAAAGAACTCACGCAGGTCCAGAATCAAGAAACTAGATACAAATTCCATCCCTCCTATTTTGCTAGCCAGGTGACCTTGGCCAGAAACAAATTATATCATCTCTCTTGATCTCAGTTTCCTTCTCTGTTACAGGGGGACAATAATAGTAAATACTATCTACCTCACTACTAAAATAGTTAGTAAAATCTCATTATTTTACTAATTAGATTAGATAATGTATCTGAAGCACTTGGCATGATACCGAGCACACTCTAAAAGCCCAATAAATATTAGTTATTATCATTTCGTCGGTGCTAATAATAATGAATAAAATGAACCCTATATTTTACTCAATCACTATTATTTTTGTCTATGGAACACAATTACCAACTTGCAGGAATTAATTCAGAACATCAGCAATTGGTGTCTCCGTTCTAGAAAAATGGAAGATGAAAGACGAATTTTCAAAACTTTCCAGCTGCAAATACTTAAAATCTTAGATAAAAGGTCCTCAAGCATCAGAAAACAAGAGTGAATTAAAAATCAGAGCATCATTAAACCAGCTATGGCAGTCTTAGAGGAAAACAGTCATGGCAGCCTAGGGCACGACCTACCAGAGCCAACACAAGGAACAATATTAAAAACGAGATTCCTTTCTTTCTAAAACTTGGGCCTTTAACTAATTACATTATCAGTAAAAATATGAACTAGAAAAAAAGTGCCTATGCTCACAAGAAACAACAAATTTACCTGGAATCTAAGCAAAAGAAAAGTGGCTTCTGAAAAAAATTAAACATCATACTTGTGCCGAGCACAGACTTAAGGCGTAAATTTTAACTACGGACTGACAAGGAGTCCCTAAACAACAGAACTAATCGTGATGTCACTGGGTTTCCTGGTAAGGGTCTAGGCAAGCTTGCTTTAGAGAACTACTCCCTTACCCCAGATCTCAAAGAACTCCAAAAGATGAAGTATCACTGAAGATGAGTTCACAGTTCAGTCCAAAATCATCAGCAGGAGAGTCATTGGATACATCAGAAAAGAAGACTCAAACAATAAGAATTTCAGATAATAGGACAATCTGAAAGAGACTCTCTAACAAGTATCATTAAATACTCAAGAACTAAGAAGGGACTAAATATCCCCAAAGTAAACAGCACTTCTGAAAAAGGCAGACGAAGGAGCAGGAAAGGACTTTACAGTTGTTTAAATTAGACCAGATGAAGAAAAGTTTGTTCAATTATAGTAAAATGAAAGAAAAACCCTGAGCAAATTACCCACATTAAAATAAAATTGGAATGAAATTTTTAAAAAATTGTATACAAAAAGCCATACATGTGATAATTTGAACACACATGTGGTATAAATACATGAGCACAAATAAATTTGTGACGAATAAAACCCAATTTTAACACCTGTTAATTTAAGGTTAAAGGGGTAACAAGTGGGGGAGGGACTGAAAAGGAGACCTTCTTTCTTGATTTATATGTATACATTATTTGGTTATTACAAAGAGCATGAATAAGTTGTAATTTTAAAAATTAACTGGCACATGTTAAAATAAGAATTAGGCTCATATAGTTTAGTGACAAATGGCTTTGAGATAATTTGCTTATAATTTCCCATTTTCCACAAGTTAAAATTGAGGCCCAAAAAGTGAGTTTTGGATTACAGTTAAGTGCAAAACCTTTAAAAGAAAATACACAGGGTGGAAAGCAAGATGGCCCACTAGATGCAACCAGGGGGAACAGCTCCACTGAGGGGCCAAGAACGAACGGCGTGCCCTAACAGATCTTCAGAGGGAAAGCACCAAGAGTGATATAGGGAAGACAGAAGCTGTGTTGAAGGAGGACAAAGCTGGGAACCCTATCCAGGGCTGCTGCGCACCTGGACTCGTTCCTGGCCCCCAGTGGCTCCACGGACTAGGTCAGTTGTACTGGCAAGAAGCAACCTTTTCTCGCCACAGGCCTCTGGAACTCAGACAGAAAGAGACCCCTCAACCACCACAGACACTTGAGTTGGCAGGAAGAGGGGCTTAGAGAAGTGGTAGGGGCAGCAAGCCAGCTGATGTGGAGCTCAGGGGGTTTGGTACCGGAGTATGTGCAGCAGAGCCATCAGGGACGGCCGTTCCCCTAGGCTCAACTTGCTCCCATAGGAGACTTTAGCTCTAAGGGAACTGTTAGTCCTGAACTCTGCAGGGCAGTCTTGCCTATCAAACTGGCTTGTTTAACCTGAGCACCCTTGGTTTGCTGGTATCCCTAAAAGCCCCAATCTGGCCTTGCCTGCTTGCAGAGCAGCCTCAGGTGCCCAGGGGACCTGCACTGGAAGACCGTGCCTGACTGGCAGAGAGCTCCAGCAGAGCTGTGTTCACAGTCATGCACCAGCCCAGGCGCTCCATCCCCACACTCCAGCTTCCCTCCGGCCCACAGCAACTCCCCACATCTTTGTGAGGCATGTTTGCGTCGCCAGGTTTTGCTTTCCTTGCCCTACCAGCATGTGAAAGTGCAGTCTGCCCAACCTCCCACCACCCACTGCCATTATAAAAAGAGCCTTGGCAGGCAGAGAACTAAAAGGTCCCACCCCAGCCAGTGGCTGCCTTTTGCACTAACACGGCACTGGAGTGGAACTAAGTGCAGAGAACGGAGGGTTCTCCCGAGACCTGAGTGACTACTCCTGCTTGCAGGGCATATAGAAGGCACCCACCTGTACCCACAGGGGCCCCACCCTTGAGCCAAACCCACCTGCAGTGTTACCACACACACAGTCACCAGCAGGGGCTCCCACGCCCTCCCGTAGCTGCGCTGCCTCACGCCACCTTGGTGAATGCAGGCAGGAAGGTGGGCACTCGGACCATTTAGTACCTGACACAGCTGCTGTTACTGCTGCTGCTGGCACATGCAGACGAGGATGAATCCCACTGTTAGGGCACTATGAAATGCTCTTACACCACCTATCCAAGCGTAGTGAAGAGCGGCCACAGAGCACCTTGCTCCCCCACCCCACCCGCCCCCAACTGCCCCCGACTGCCCGCAACTACATGGTACACACGTGGCAAGGTGATTTGCTGCATTCCTCCCCTTCACCTATATCTGGCATTTCTCCCCATGCTATCTCTCCCCAACTCCCCACCCCCTGCTGTCCCTCCCCTATTTCCCCCAACAGACCCCTCCCCTCTCTGTGTCCATGTGTTCTCATTGTTCAACACCCACCTATGAGTGAGAACATTCGGTGTTTTATTTTCTGTTCTTGCATCAGTTTGCTGAGAATGACGGTTTCCAGGTTCATCCATGTCCCTACAATGGACACGACCTCATCATTTTTGATGGCTGCATAATATTCCATGGTGTATATGTGCCACATTTTCCCAGTCCAGTCTATCATCGATGGGCATTTGGGTTGATGCTGCAATGAACATTCATGTGCATGTGTCTTTACAGCAGAACGATTTACAGTCCTTTGGATATATACCCAGTAATGGGATTGCTGGGTCAAATGGAATTTCTATTTCTAGGTCCTTGAGGATTCGCCACACTGTCCTCCACAATGGTTGAATTAATTTACACTCCCACCAGCAGTGTAAAAGTGTTCCTATTTCTACACATCCTCTCCAGCATCTGTTGTCTCCAGATTTTTTAATGATCACCATTCTGACTGGCATGGGATGATATCTCAATGTGGTTTTGATTTGCATTTCTCTAATGACCAGTGATGATGAGCATTTTATCATATGTTTGATGGCCTCATGTATGTCTTCTTTTGTAAAGTGTCTGTTCTTTTCCTTTGC
>CM052657.1:959538-989765 GCA_028533165.1 Leontopithecus rosalia | reverse complement strand
TATTATGCAGCAATCAAAAATGATGAGTTCATATCCTTTGTAGGGACATGGATGAACCTGGAGAACATCATTCTCAGCAAACTGACACAAGAACAGAAAATGAAATACCGCCTGTTCTCACTCATAGGCGAGTGTTGAGCAAGGAGAACACATGGACACAGGGAGGGGAGCACTACACACTGGGGTCTGTTGGGGGGAAGAGGGGAAGGTCAGCAGGGGGTGGGGAGTTGGGGAGAGATAGCATGGGGAGAAATGCCAGATATAGGTGAAGAGGAGGAAGGCAGCAAATCACACTGCCACGTGTGTACCTATGCAACTATCTTGCATGTTCTGCACATGTACCCCAAAACCTAAAATGCAATTTAAAAAAATGATAAAATACTATGTCATCAAAACCTCAGTGATCTCATTGCCACTAGAATGGCTATAATTAAAAAGATAAACAATAACCAGAGTTGCAAGGATATGGAAAAAGTGGAACCCTCCTACATTACCGGTGGGAGAGTAAAAAATGCAGCCACTTTGGAAAGATTTGTTTCTCAAATTGCCAAACATAAAGTTACCATAAGACCCAGCAATTGCACTAAAAAACCATTGCATTGTACATTTTAAATCAGTAAGTTGTACGGTATGTACATTGTATCTGTTATCTGTGAAGCTGTTCAAAAATGCCATGTCAAACTGTTAACTCTGAATACTAAAACAGAGAAAGACATTGGTATAAAATACGTAATTTAAAATCTGCTGTACAAGCATCTTTATTTAGTTCTTGCTAAAGTAAGAGCTACAAAGCTCCTTTTTGCAACTACTATGGAGATCTTTAGACAGAAGAAGCAATTCTGTCAATTAATTCTGCCAAGTTTTGAGTGATTGTCACATTGTTTTATTTAAAAGTATCATCCAGTCAATCAAAAGACATTGTTCATAAAAATATACTTGATGAGTCATGTTATACAAAGAAATATTTTGAAAGGACAATTAGAAAATTACAATCAAGTAAAAACTGCAGGAAATATGCCTTGTATCATATAAATCAAAAGATGAAAAAATCTACTATTGTTAGATGACTAAAAAAATAGGATGATGCTCAAAAAGCCAACTGGCATTGTATCATTAAACAGGAAAAAATCAGGCAACATATAAGTATGGACATTAAAAGTTATTTTGAAATTTATGCAATAATTCTAAACTGTAATGAGCTATATGAAGATAAACTGACTTCAAAGCTGCATGTCTTCTAACGGTTAAAAAAAAATGCTGGATCAGGAATCAGAGACCCTTAACTAGCTGAGTAAGTGAATTAGTTAGACTTGACACAATTAAATTTCAGTTTTCCAACCAAAAATATAATGCAGATGATCTTGATCTCTATGATCCATCAATCTCTCATATTATACCATATATAACAGAAATAAACTTTTTTAAAATTAGAGTTATATAAAAAGCAGCAGCAATTTGACATTAGCAGTAAAGGTACAGGTCCAATACATACCACAAATAAGTCAGAATGCTTCACTCCAACATATAAGTATATTTTCAAAATCATAAATTTAAATACTAATCAGTCTAACAAAATAGCTTCTCATTCAAAATACCTAATAGGTATATAAAGCTCCAGAAGATTCCAAGGTAAAGTATTATTATCTCTGTACCTGCCCTCGTAATCCACTTCTTGTAGTAGTAAAGTTAACCTCAGTAACAATGGAAGCTGCATCTGGTGGAATAAAAGGATTTGGGTTTCTTGTTGACAAAAAGAGGCGAAATTCTTCATTGTAGTCAATAATTTTGTCACCTATTTGTACCACATAACGTGGCCCTATTAAAAAAAGAACACACACACACACACACACACACACACAATTAGTTGGTCTGAATCTTCTGTATTTCATTACACACTATTTGAAAATATAATTTTTAAGTACCTCAAAATATAGGTTTTTCAACGAAGTCTAAGACAGCAAAAGTTAGGCTACCTGAGATACTATTAGCAGAATGGTCTGTTAATCAGCACTTAGGCAAGCAATGATAAATAATATTCACTAAGAAGGTCCTGCGATGCTGAAGATCTATTCACATTCAGTATGGTGTTAATGTTAATATGTTTCATATTCCAGATTCCTCTGAAATAGCGTATTATAGATGACAAAAATAGAAATCCTTAATTATATTTTTTCTTTACTTCTAAATTCATCATTTTAAAAGTATTAATTGTACTAGTATTTAAGATATAGTATCTGAAAACAGACTGATGGTTAAAAAAAACAAGGATTATCAGCATATGTGTAACTGAAAAATGCACATTATTGACAAAATGAAAGAGCAGCATACAAACTTGGAAAGAGTTATTTAAAAATCACATATTAGATTGTTAATGTCCAAAATTTAAAAAGAAAAAAACTCATACAACTCAGTAGCAGAAAGACAAATGACCTGATAAAAAGCAGGCAAAGGACCTGAATAGACATCTCTCCAAAAAACATATAAATACGGCCAACAGGTATATGAAAAGATGCTCAACATCACTTATCATCAGGGAAATGCAAATCAAAACCACTATGAGATATCACCTCATAGCTGTTAGGACAGATATTATCCAAAAGGCAAAAGATAACAAATGTTGGTGAGGGTATGGAGCAAAGGGAATTGTTGGTGGAAATGAGAACTGGTCCAGCCATCAAGAAAAACAGTAGGAAAGTTCCTAAAGAAATTAAAAATAGAACTACCATATGACCCAGCAATCTCTTTTTTTTTTTGAGTATGTGACCAAAGGGAATGAAGCCACCACCTTATAAAGATATCTGCACACCCATGTTCATTACGCATTATTCACAATAGCCAAGACATGGAAAAAACCTAAATGTCTATCAACAGAACAGAAAGAAAATGTGGGTCAGGCATAGTTGCTCCTGCCTGTAATCACATCAATTTGGGAGGTTGAGACGGAAGAACCACTTGAGTTCAGAAGTTCAAGATCCATCTGGGAAATATACTGAGACCTCATTTTTAGAAAAAAAAATTTTTTTAATTAGCTGGGCATGATGGTATGTACCTATAATCCAACAAACTCAGGAGGCTGAGGCCAGAGGATCACTTGAGCCCAGGAGTTCAAGATTACAGTGAGTTATGATCATACCACTGTACTCCAGTCTGGGCAACAGAGTCACACTCTGTTCTAAAAAAGAAAAAAAGAAAGGAAAAGAAAAGAAAACATGATGTGTATATATACACACACACCATGGAATAATATTCAGCCATAAAAAAGAAGTAGAACCTGCCATTTGCCATTACATGTATAAACTTGGAAGACATTATACTAAGGAAAGTAAGCCAGACACAGAAAGAAAATTATCGCATGATCTCAAATACACAGAGACAGAGAATAAAACAGTATTTACCAGGGGCAGATAACAGGAGAACTAAGGGGCGATGAACAGATGTAGTCAAAGAATACAAAACAGCCAGTATGTAGGATGCTTAAGCCTAGAAAGCCAATGTACAACGTGAGGTTGTAGGTAACAAAACTCTATCGCATTTGGGATGTTTTGCTAAAGGAGTAGAGTTTAGCTGCTCTTGACACACAAAAGTTGACAGATATGTTAATTTGCTTTCCCACAGTAAAGAATTTTATCATCTATATGTATTCATAATATAATGCTGTAAACCTTAAATATGGAAAATAAAATTTATTTTTTTTTAGAAACACCAACAGAAGAGTTGAAAGTTAAAGAACGGAAAAGTACATACCACGTAAAAACTAGCCCAAAAAGTTAGTATAACCATTCTAATATCAGACTGTAAAACTTGAAACATTTCTAGATAAAGAACATTTTATACTGATAAATAAAACAACTGAATAGAAAGATACCACATTTCCAAAAATGTATGCATCTAATTACATACCTTTCAAAATATTTAAAACAAGAACTGACAGAACTAAAAGACAAATTCAAAATCACAGAAACTTTAAGATATTTATCTCAATATATGATGAAGGAAAGAGAAAAAAAGAAGTCAGGGCATAGATTTGAACATCACAATTAACAAAATTGACACTATAAACCTGTATAGAAAATTAAACCAAACAAGAGCAAAATTAATACAATTTTCAAGTTTCATAGAACATTTATAAAAATGAACCAAATGCCAGATCAAAATGACAGCTCAACAGAAATCAAAAAATTAAAATACTTTACAATATGTTCTATGACTAAATGGGGATAAGCTGTATATCAGTAACAAATATGTAATTGGAAACTGTCCAACCACTCGAAAATTAAACAACAAAATGCCAAGTAATTTACGAATCAAAAAAGAAATTGAAACTTGTGTAGGAAGCTGAAGAAGGGCTTAAAGGAAAATTCATAGACATAAATGCATACATTAGAAAAAAGAAACAACTATCAATATTTTTATTTTCTATTTCAAAAATCTAGACAAGACCAAATGAAATCTGGAGAAAGTAATAAAAATGAAATAATAAAGACCAACATCAATTTTAAAATACAGCATAAAAAAATCAACATTAGGCCGGGCGCGGTGGCTCACGTCTATAATCCCAGCACTTTAGGAGGCCGAGGCGGGTGGATCACGAGGTCAACAGATCGAGACCATCCTGGTCAACATGGTGAAACCCCGTCTCTACTAAAAATACAGAAAAAATGTTAGCTGGGCATGGTGGCGCGTGCCTGTAATCCCAGCTACTCAGGAGGCTGAGGGAGGAGAATTGCCTGAACCCAGGAGGCGGAGGTTGCAGTGAGCCGAGATCGCGCCATTGCACACTCCAGCCTGGGTAACAGGAGCGAAACTCCGCCTCAAAAAAAAATAAAAAATCAACATTAAAAGTTGGTTGGCTACACATGGACTTGGGAAATATGGGAACATTAGAGAGTGGGGACTCCAAAGGTGAGGGAGGATCAAGGGCTAAAAACCTTCCCATTGGGTACTGTGTCCACTACGTGGGTGACGTGACCAACAGAAGCCCAAACACAGCATCATGCAATATACTCGTGTTTACAAACCTGCATACGTTCCCCATGAATCTAAAATTAAACTTTTGAAAATTGAAAGTTGGTATTTTGAAAAGATTAGTAATATGATAAATCCCTGTCAAGACTATCAGTGAAATCCTATTGATGGAAAGGATAATAAAAATCATTACTATCAGAAAAAATGACACATCATTACAAAGCCAACAGATACTGAAAAAATAGAATATTTAAAATATATACTATGTGATAGACAAAACGAACACCTAAAAAAATACAACTTAACCAAAGCTGACACACACTAAAAAACACAATATAAACAAAAAAGCAAAACAATCCCAGTGTTTAAAGGGCCATAGCTCATATCTACCAACGCTTTACAATGAAAGATAGAACAACATGGGAAATTGTGTACTGAGCCAGTAAAAAGGGATGAATAGAGGCTTGTTATAGGATTTTGGCTTGCGTTAGGTGATTTATAAATAATTCAAGGAAAACGTGCTTTTCCTGGGAATTGCGTTGTGATCAGAAAGAGCAAACAATGGTTTCATACCTTAATTTCTATCTAGAAGGTAAGAGAAATGAAATGGGACTAAACTGTAATTCATTAAGAAGCAGGAGTCGCTCGTATTAACTGGGAGAAGAGAATGTTTGGTTACTTTTGTGGTATGGAAAGTGTTCCTGTTTTTTGTGCTCACATATGACTGTGGTCAGAGTGACCTCTCTGATGTTGGTGTTTTATGAAATATGTGTTCAACAGTAGTACACCAAGGCCAAGCTATTAGAATCCGGCCAGATCTCAGTCTAGAGTAGTCAGGTGCTGCTTTTTTTCTTTCTCATTTCCTCAAAGTACAAAGAAAGCCAAACTTTCCATGCTGTTATAAGTTAGGAATGTGGTTATCCCTGTGGAGCGGGGTGTGGTAAATAAGTGGGCTTCTGTAGTGCTAATGAAGCTCTTATGTCTTGACCTGGGTGTTTATACAGGTGTATTCAATTTGTAAAAATTCATTAGCTGTACATTTAGGTATTCTTTTCTTTATGAATATTTACATCTAAATGAAAAGTTAAAATTAAAAAATTACGGTTTTTTTGGTGGGTAGAACTAGTCATGAAAACGGCAGAACAGAATGCTGCTGCCATTCTGTATCATTGACTTTATAACCCATGCAGGTCCTACTTTGATACAACATGTTTGAAAATACTTTAAAATAAATATTTTATACTCTAAAAAAGACTCTTCAGTATAAGTCCCATCTCTTACTCACTAAAAATATTTTTTCTAATTTTTGTTGTTATACTTTAGGTTCTGGGGTACCTGTGCAGATCATGCAGGATTGTTGCATAGGTACACACATGGCAATGTGGTTTGCTGCCTCCATCACCCCCTCATCTACATCTGGCATTTCTCCCCATGTTATCCCCCCCGCTGTCCCTCCCTTAACCCCCTCCAACAGACCCATGTGTGATGCTCCCCTCCGTGTCCATGTGTTTTCATTGTTCAACACCTGCCTACTCATAGAAAATATTAAATGTAGAATTATAGAGTCCAACACAGTCTTAACCGTATGAATTTTTAATTTACATTGGAATTAACCAATGCAATTAATTTTGACTACTTTTTTCCTCTGAACACAAAATCTGTGTTGTACTTTATATAACTAAAGACAGAACGATTAGGCATCTGACTCCTTTACAGGGGAAGTGTTAATTTACATGACTATTGTTTTCTGAACCGATATCAGGCTTAGGTATTTTGGATTTTTTTTTCAGTCAAGACGTATAATAGAATGAACATTTGGCATGCTTGGATACATGGATATATTTAGATTAATTCACTTCTTTATTTAGATGAAGTAACTTCTATCGGTTACTTCTATAACTATCAGATAAAGATGCAGGCAAGATGAACCTATAAGGTTTACCCAAATCCTATCAATATTTATAGCTGAAAGCGATTTATTATGACAGAAAGTGAAAAAGAATCTATATTTTTACACCAGACAGGGGTGCTCCACAATTTCATCTGTCTGAATTTTGGGAACAAATGCTGTATGAGCGTTTACTATGACCACTCAAATTTAAACCAGGCAGCGGCCACCATAGATTCCACAGTACCTGCCATAACAATGACTGTGAAAACTACTGTCCTAACTGATACTTGGTATGCAGACTGGGATATTGCTAATTATTACTAATTGTTTCTTTTTTATATTCCTTTGGGAAGAAGACCAAAATCAGTTCATCTTTTGTACTGTGTACAGGACACCTTTATAAGTCCAAACTCTTCAGAAATATATTATCAACTGAGTTAGACGAATTCGAGTACCATGAGAACCTCCATATAGGTCCAAGTTCCATTCCATTATATAGTTAAAATTTTGATGACGGTCTCCAGTGAGAAAACTTTTCACATTGTATTGCATACCACTCAGGCACAACTAACTCAAGATGAATGGGACTTAATTAAAGGCAAATCTAAAACTGTGACACCCGAAGAACCAAATAAACCTTGTCCAAGGAGATACCCCATACCCCATTACAGACCAACTGCTTGCTTTACATACTCTAAATACAAAGAAACAAAGATAACTAACATCTGAATACTCTCTTGGCCTATAAAAAGCAGCATGTTCCATACCTGGAAATTTTACCATAGCACCTACATCTTTTCAACAAATGTGGCTAGGTTTAAATCACAGCTTCTGCAAGAAGCAGCTGTGGAACTAATCGAGGCAATTGTAAAGCAATCCTTCTCTTTGGTCTCTATATCCTTCAGGTGCACAGAATTACAGATGTCTACAAATAATTTCACAGATGAGCAAATCCAATGCAATGCCACAGCCATCAACTAACCACAAGTTCAATTTCTGCCAATCTATAGCACTGGATATTCTGTACAATGAGCTCTCTTCAAGTAGTGTTCCTGGCTGAAAATATGCCACTCTGAGACCAACTAAAATATACCTGTCCAGAGACTCATGGGTTGGAACTAGTGAACTAGCTTAAGGTCTCTCAAATTTGTGCTGAGAAATTATTTGTTGTAGGTAGTTGTCCTGTCCATTTTAAGATGTCTCTAGCATAGGGGCTCTCCACTCCAGCTGTGACAACCAAATATGTCTCCAGACACTGCCAAATATTCTCTGGGGGACAAATCTGCTCCAAATAGAAAAACACTGATCTACCAGTCTTCAGGCCATTGGGTCACCCAGACTCAATTGGACTATCAAAGACATACAGACAAATACGTTTTGAAAACAGAAACAACAATTCATCACAAATTTCCTTGGTGTTGCATATACACATGCCTGTCTCTGAAGCAACCATGTCTAAAGGGAGGCATCTGGACTATAAGAACCAACCAAAACGTTTAGCTGTCATCTGTGGTATAATTCCCGGTTCCATATGCAAACTCAACGTGGAAATAAAACAGCCATGAAGGACTGGAAGGGTTAATAAAAATACTTTCGATGTCTATTGTTTGTAAAACTTAAAACTATTAGCCAACTATACTAGCCTCTCCCTCAGCAACTTTATATAACCAGCTGGTCCAACTGCCTTCAACTATTTACCTGCTGCAAACTGCCACATCTACCTTCTGCCTTGGCTGAGCTACTAAGCACACAGGAAACAAAGCAGAAAAGAAGAGAGAGAGAGAGAGAGTTTGGGAACTATGTCTTGCTTTTCTATGATAAATAAATACTTAAGGAGATTTTTGACGAGCACATATTTGTAGAAGAAAAGTCCATTCTATTCCTATAGTTACGTCTGTTTTGAACACAGGAAGTAGAAAAGTAATTTGTATAACTTAGATTATGGACACTGGGACGTAAACAAACTTGGCACAAACTTTGTTTTATGTGGTTCTAGGATTACCATCCTCTGTCCCCAGAGTTAACGTGCAATGAAAAAATGGCAACTCATGAGGAACTTATCACTCTTGAAAAGGACAGTATCCGGGATATACACAAAGGGGTTAACAGACTAGTGTGACATGAATACATCCAACTCTGGGGAGAAGATGGAAAAGGTAAGATAGGGGCAGTGATTAACTCTCTTTTCCCAATCCTGGCATAAACATTGACCTAAACAGCCTTGCACAACTACCTGGAACAGTTCAAAATGTGAACAAATAATGATATAAAATTTATCACTCTTTTCAGGGGACCTAGTCAACACTCCACATAGACCGTTAAAACCTATCACTAACCAGAACTCATGGGGATTTATATTCAGTGAGTCCTTCAGGACCACAGTATAGAATGAAGAACGTCAAGTTGAGATGGCCCTAAAGGTTCATTTCCTCCTCAAGATAACATAGCAAGAAACTAGCTCAACAGATCTGAGTTACCCCAACAAAAGGACAAGAGACTGAGCTCTGAGAGACAACCCCATTCTAGCAAGGTCACTTTCTTGATTACAAAACTTCTGTTGTTATATAGAAGCTTAGCTATTCCCTGCCCTTTATGCCCATAAAATATACTAAGAGGATGATGTTACAAAGGCAAAGGTCCCACTACTTGAGTTCTTATATCAACCAGTGCTAGGCCAAGCATATCTATGTGGGGGATAATAGCTTATCAAAGAATACTGCATGCTTTGCTATTTCTCTGTTTTGCCCCAATAACACCAATTTTCTATTTAAAGTTTGCAATGCTAGCAACATATGTGGTGTACATACATGCACACATATGTATAAGTCTATATATGTATGTGGATACACGCTGCATGATTTGCTCCTTAAGTTTCAAGGCACTGCTTTCTAATCATCAAAGACCAGGCTGGGCTCCCATGCAGAAAAGAGTTAACACAGCAATCTTGAGACTCTTTAGAAAGGGCTGCTTGTAAAGTTGGCCCATAACCAGCACCTGGGAACTTAGATTTTGGGAGAGTTCCCACCATCCTCGGAACTCAAAAAAGTAGCTCACTGTGCCTAAACTGTTTGTACAAACTATGTGGTTAATCCTACACCTGCTTTCCTTCAAGGAGTCCAGAATTTTGTAATGTGCTAGGAAGAGGGTGCTTACATAATCAATCCCAGTAAACTATAGCTACTAGGTCTCTACTGAGCTTTCCTGATTAACAACATTTTACACATATCGTCACAACTTATTGCTAAAGGAATTAAGCACAGCATGTGTGACTCCACTGGAAGAGGGCTCTTGAAAGCTGCACCTGGTTTAATTACTTACTTTGGAAATTGTAAAAATATTTACACTCTGGAAAGTGTCAACTATTTACCTTGAGCAACCAGATCTCGTCTCAATAATGGATAAAGAACAGGTTCTACACCATCCATCTCTTGTATAATAAGGGTTTTCCCAAAACGTACTGCTAATTCAAGAGCTGTGATAAAGTTACTATCCTAATTGAATAAAAGAGAATACATATTAATTCTTTTATTACTTCAATATTTACAAATATCCTTAAATATTACAAATGAAGATATTAACAGACATATGAATAATAATTATTCATGATTCACATAAGTATTTGGTGATGAATTATTTTAGTTGAATTATCAAAAAAATTTCACAATTTAAATACACAAATAAAAATTTTAACATTTTTACAATTGTTGTTAAAAAAGAAAACCATATAACCTGAGATCTAACCTCTACCAATATTTAGCTGTATTTTGGTGTATGGTACATATTGTTAACTATGAGCACATGTTGCAGAACAGATCTCTAGAACTTTTTCATCTTGCATGACTGTAACCGCTGAATAGTAACTATTTCCCCCAAAATACAAAAGCCTTTCTGCAATTTTCTATAGTAATTTCAAATTGTTATGGAAACACAATTTCGAATTATATATGCAATAAATTACACACCTAGGTATTTATAAAAACCCTACTTTGCTTATGTTCAGAATCATACATTGAATGGGGGAAAAAAGGCAAGATGATGAATTATAGTTAACTTTTCCTGGTGTAATAGGTCTAATAATTCTGGAAAGAACCTTCAGACAAAATTCAATAACTAATCAAGAATTTTAAGGCTTTCTAGATAGGGAAGGAATAATTTTAAACATCACCCAAGGCGTGTATGTGTGTGTGTGTGTGCATGTGTGTGTGTGTGTATAAATATGTAGATATATAAAAATATAGTTACTTGTACATATATAACCATCTACCTATATTTATAACTACGTATAGTTACATAGTTTTAGTCATATACATAATATTGCAAACCATAAATAATTTGCATATTTCCAAACCATATATGATTATTAAAGTATTTTTATATATTATTTCATTTATAATTCTTCTTACCACAAAAAAATAAGGTAGATATCCCCACTTTACAAACAAAGTAATTTTTAGAAGTAATTTTTTAAACAGCTGAAAATATCTATGAAAAGTAATCATATACTAGGTCTTCTTTAAAAAAAAAAATAACAACCTAACCAAAAATAATTTCCTCTGCAAGATAAACATGAAACTGAGAAGTCACTACCGAAAAGACTCAGATTACACTTCACTGACCAATTATCAAATCTTGGTATCCATTAAAGATGCCTGAAGCCTGTAATCCCAGCACTTTGGGAGGCCGAGGCGGGTGGATCACAAGGTCAAGAGATCGAGACCATCCTGGTCAACATGGTGAAACCCCGTCTCTACTAAGAATACAAAAAATTAGCTGGGCGTGGTGGCGCGTGCCTGTAATCCCAGCTACTCAGGAGGCTGAGGCAGGAGAATTGCCTGAACCCAGGAGGCGGAGGTTGCGGTGAGCCGAGATCGCGCCATTGCACTCCAGCCTGGGTAACGAGAGCGAAACTCTGTCTCAAAAACAAAAACAAAAACAAAACAAAACAAAAAGATGCCTGTCAAGGAGTTAAAGAACTTGGAAATTATGAGCCGCATTCAGAGAAACTGTGAACACGCTAAAAGGCTAGATGTCTTTCCTGATTCTCCGAGCTAAGCAGAAGCTCCTACTTCTACAGCATATTATACTTGTGACATGAGTCTTAAGTTAGTGCAAAGCTTACTTAGTCGTTTCTCTAACCTACTAGACTGTCATCTTCAAAAGGGAAGGAACTCACTATTAAATTCCCAGGGCTTAGATCAATACCCAGAACCAAATAAATATTCTTATCTCTTTTTTACAAATTAGAAAACTGAAGCTAAGAGTTGTATCTCTTGCCCCAGGTCCCACACAATAGGACCCAGTATTGAATCTATGTTTTCTGATTACAGACTCCAAGATCTTTTCACTATAAGATGTCATTCCTCACTGTTAGGTAAATTGTAAGTAATACATACCTGCTGATTGATAACTTCTAAACGTGAGTCTTTCAAATGTGTTTTTAACCACTCTGTAGCTTGGGAAGAAGGATCTATAAGAAATGGGCACACTCGACTCTAGTCCAAAAAAAAGGAAAAGTAATGTTTTTTTAATGATTATAAGCTTTCATTTAAATGGGAATCATTTTCCAGAAATTATATCAATTACTAAATGAGTTTTTCTCTCAAGCTTTGGAGGACACAAATATATAACCACGAAAAAGAAACAAAAATACTATTTTTAGCTACGTCAGAAGCCATATTAATAAATTTTCAGTGACCAGGAGTTAATATTAGGTAATTACATTTAGCCGCAATATAGAAAGTATAGTTGTACTTAACACACAATAACACAGAAAATGTGTATTAACATTATGCTAAGCATGAGCTTTAGTCTCAAGCTGATGTCATTTGCACCATTCGTTTTGGCTTCTGAAATACACAGTCAAATTATTCCCTAACTATATATATTCTTTGTTTGAATAAAAACCACAAAGGCCTTTAAAAAGAAGTATGAGCAAACCATTAAAATACTGCTAATTATCAATATAATTGTTTACATTTTAAGAAATTAATTCTTCTAAAGCAGTACACATCTAGTATTACTACTAAAGGAGCATCCTAGAAGAGAAAATTACATGGGCTGTAGGTTAAGATCTAATGAAATGCACTAAAAACCAAATTCATTACAGAACATCCTGCGCTAATGAAATTCTTTTAAAAAGGAAGTTAAAACCCAGTGAAAATGCTCTCCACACACAATGGCACTCAGAAGACAGAGAAAGCCAGTCACGTATGTATAAAATGTATGTCATATATGTGATAAATGTAAGTCATCTAACAATCACTGCTACTTAGTAAGATTTAAACTGACCTAATTTTTCTTAAGTTTTCACATGTATTTGAAAAATGTACTCAAATTATGTGCATAAGAGTAAGAGAACACAAATGAAAGTCGGAGTAAACTGAAAACTAAAATGGGATACAGCAGCCCCCTTATCTACAGTCTCTTTTCATGGTTTCAGTTACTCACGGTCAACTACAGTCCAAAAACAGGTGAGTCCAGGACAGTAAGATATTCCGACAGACGGAAAGACGACGTTGACTTGACTTTATTACCGCATACCGTCATAATTGTCCTATTTTATTACTGTAGTTAATCTCTCACTGTGCCTAACGCAGACACTGAGCTTTATTATGGTATGTTTAGGATAAAACATAGCACGTATGTATATATACACACGTATGTATAACAATGGTGTGTGCTGAATACAGTAAGAAATTCTCTTCAAAGTTTTAGCTTAAGTTTCCTTGTCCTTTGTTCCTGGTTTCAAGGCCAGACTTCCTTACTCTCTGTGCTCCCCGTCCCCTGGTGAACCACCTTCCAGCCAGTCCGTATCTATGGAGGCCACATTCCACATCTGCTACCCACTCTGTGAATTACCCGTCCCGTCACAGTGGCTACTCCCACCAAAACTCCCCCGTGTAACCGCATTCCTGCACTTTTCAAGTTAGCCAGCCACGTTCGGCTTAGATAGTGCGGTCCAACCCTAGCCAACAGGGGAATGACACAGCAGTAGGGGCTACCTGCATCAGGGATAAGCAACCCCGCAGTTCAGGTGTGATCTCGCCATTGCTCCATCTGTGAGATGCAGCCCTCTACAGAAGTAAAAATTCTTCGTCTGAGTGCTAGTTCTTTTTTGGCACCAAGGAACAGGCATTTGTTTCTAACAGTATGTATTTGTGTATAAAATAGTATGTATGTGTTACATAAAAATGCATAATGGGGTTCTGTACTACCTTGAACTTCCAGGCATCCACTGAGGGTCTTGGAACACATCCCCAGCAGAAAAGGGGGGAGCACTGTACATCTGATAAGAACATACATGTTATCTCAGTGGCACACCAAGAGGGAGAGATAGTGGGGATTATCTGCCCTGTGGATGAATAGTTTTATATTACCAATGTTGGAGAATTGCTAGCACATGGTGATATAAAGATGAATGACTTTAAAACAGCTTTATTATTATTTTAAAATTCTCCACAGACAAGGTACCTTGTTTTCACCTGCACTCAAAGTAGACTACTCCCATCACACCTCCTGCCATGGTACACTGCATGATTGTCAGCCAGCATCTATTTCTTGAGGTTTTATTTACTGCTCCATCATGTAAATACATATTTGAAGCAAAATGACATGCTTAATAAACAGCCTGTGAAGTGCTCCCATGGTTCTGCACCCAGGTTTTTAATCTAGTTTTATGCTAGCATTCCATAGCAAACATTTCACAATTAGACACTTTGCCTAACTACAAAAGTAATTATTTTAAATTTTTAAAAAGTTCTTACCCATGATTTCAAACCAATGATCTGATGCAGTTAAATGAAAAGAAGACAGGTCATGTTTCAAAACGGTCTTAGCACAGAAAACATGCTTAAGAATTTCAAAGGGTACTTACAAGTTTGTTGTCATCTTATTTATACTTTTCCAGAGAGATTTAGGTAAGATTTCTACGGCACATTTTATCTCTTTAGTCCATGATTAAATATAGGTAAATTCTACATTTAACTAACTGTAATCAACCCCAAAATGTTGAGCTTTCGTTTATTCATTCAATCATTAATTCACCTACTATATGTTGGATAATAACTTTAGTGAGATAACACAAGGATTACAGAAATTAATAAAATACATTCCCTTAACCTCAATAACTTTACATACAATAAAGATGCAAAAATAAAAATATCATCATCAAGAGGTACACAAGTCGCTCCTGAAGGATGACAGGTGAAGTAGATGGCTAGAAATCAATTCAAGTCAAACTAAGCTAAGAGAAATTGGCTAGGCAAAGAAGTCAAGAAAGAAAAACACTTCGGGCAAAAACAACAGCATGATATAGAGGCGAATGAAAAGCTCTGGAGCGTTTGGGAAACTTGCAGCACTCTGGTATAGCTGGAGAAAAATTAACATGGGCAAAGGTGATCCATATAAAATGGCAGGAGTGGGCTGGAGTCTGTCTGATTGTGATCAGCATTTTATGCCATGTCTAAGGATATTGACATTTTTATAATGAAGGCAATGGGAGATAACTAAAATATATTAATTGAGGCAATATTACGATCAGATTAATGTTTTAGAAAAATCACTCCACAGTAAAGAAGCGATACTGGAGACAAGTAACCAGCTGGTATAAAGATGTATTTATCCATACACAAAATGATGAAGGCACAAATGAATCCACTGGCAGTGGATGTGATCAAAACAGGATAAATTCCTGAGACATTTGAGAAATAAATTTGACAAGATTAGTTGAATAATTACTGAATGAAAAATTAAAGAGGCATATTAAGAATGATGTGCAGGGTTGTAGCTTGCATTACTGAGAAAAACTATGATATCTCTGGTGGTAGAAAATAAGAGAAGCAGGTTATAGGGAGTCAGAGAGAAAGAAAAATGAGTTTTATAGTGAAGAGCTACCTTGCCTACCCTGCATGTCCCACTAAATGTATTTCTGATGGGTTATCAATATGAACAGATGATCTAAGCCAACCAACCAGAATCCATTTGGGAGACTGGCATATTATCTGTGGTGCAGAGGGAGTAAATGACACATCTTTAGTCTGGAAATATAAACTCTAATAATGACAAAAAATGAAGTCACCAATGGTCAAGGTTAACAAAGGGTAAAGAGAACCTGAGAATAAATCCATCTCATAGGACGGAGATAGAGCTCTCTTGGTAAAAGTTATTTTAATTCAGGAACTTGCCCCAACCTTTTAGACATGCCACAATGTCCAGCTAATTTTTATATTTTTAGTAGAGACAAAGTTTCACCATGTTGGCTAGGATGGTCTTGAACTTCTGACCTCAGGTCATCTGCCCACCTCGGCCTCCCAAAGTCCTGGGATTACAGGCATGAGCCACCACACCCAGTTAACTTTAGCCCAGTTAATGAGGAGATGTATTATACCTCTGAATCACAAATGCATTTTACTTATCATGTCTAGCCATCTTTTCCCAGTAGCCCAACTAATGTATATTTAGAGATTTAATTTTACATGCATGGTGATGTTAATGAGTTGATGTTATAGATTATGTGGTATCCAATCACACCCTGAAACTACAACTAATTTTAAATCTAGTATACCTTACAACTGAGATGGAGTGTTCACCATGATGGCAAAATCATTTCAACAAAAAAATTTACCCTAAAAAATGTTTCCACTGATTTTTCTTTTGTCATATAAATGCAGGTAATTATCTAAAAGGAACTTACCAACATTAAATACAGAGTAAAATCTAAGCTTATTAATTTCAAAAGCAATCTTCCCACATGCATCATGAAAGACAATTCATAATATAAAATTAAGCATTTTCAATTAATATCAGTAAAAAAGTTATTCTGATAGACATATTTTATCTAGACTTACCACCCTCCCCTTGTTTTCTATGAAATACAAAAGAATTCTCAAACTTTTTTTTTTTTAATTTGCAATTAATTGCTTTTTTGGATTATTGAAGCATGAAGAAGTAGCTATGAAACCTTGGGGAGGGAATAACAAATATAATAAAAAGCATATAGTTTGTTACAATGTAATATGTTTATATAAGTATTTAGAGTGTTATATTTGTGATTCCACTGTGAAAATAATAATGAAAAATTTTTAAAAAGTAAATTTAAAAACAGGCAAAATAAAGTTAAAAGAAGGCAAAACTATTCAATTAGTGGTCAGCAACTTCTCTACTGGTAAGTTACCAATATAGTGAGCTGAAGTATAGTCAGCTGATTAATAGGTCTAACAAAACAGAACAAGTTATCAAGGATGAACAGGACCTATAATATGAATCTTATAATACAGTTTATACTACACACGAGGAACACTTTTAATGTTCGTGCTTTCTTTGACACTGTGGAGTTACAGAGTAAGAATAAGGAAATAGTATGTAGGGAGAGAGAAGGATTGCAGAGAGGAAAACGAATACTAATATTTATTATGAAATACAAATTATTGACAGAAAGAACAGAAAAATCACATTATCAAGAAGTAAAAATTACCTTCCAAGTGCCTATCAGAAAAGTAAACCGAGTTGATGGGAAAAATCGAACTTTATACAAAGTGGTTATTCGTGTATATGTCTCTGAATTTGGTTTTCACGTGCACCGACAATGAGGGTAAGCTATTTTCCATTTTAAATCACTTATGTGACAGAAAAATTTTCCAAAGTATGTGTATGAGTATCTCTAACTAATAAGCCACATCTTACCTTCAATTTTTATAAATATGTTTGGCAAAATAAAATAAAAATATAAAATTTATGAAGTCATAAATTCTAGTCTATACTCATGAAGAAACTATATGACCAATGAATTGGGTATCACTATAATATTTCTATTGCTATTAACAGAAAATACAATTTAGAATATTTTACCATGAAAAGAATGCCACTTTAGTTTATAATTTTATATTACGGTAAAAAATAAATTATACTGGAAGTCGTACACTCACTAACTGAATCATTAATGAGTCTTCATTAGCAAAATATTTTTACTTTAATGTAACTAAGAAAAGGGTCACGGTGAAAAACTAAGAATATGAAGAACACAATTTCTATAGCAAGCTTGAAAATAAAACATTTCTAATAAAAATGTAATATAAATTAACTACCTGTAATATTACAAGAGCATTTTCTATGGAAAGGTCATCTGATGGCAGGCCTTCACTTTTCCAAATTAACTGTTCACTTTCAGTACAAAGAAATCGCCTCAGATCAAATTCTGAAAAGTTGAAGATATTGATAATCACTACAGCAATCTTACACTTGATGAATGGAAGGAAATAAAGCTATTTATTCCAAAACAAAAATCATACAACAGTCCTTCAACTTGAAACCCGTTCTTCTACATTTAACACCCAATCCCAAGGAGAAAAAAGTCAAAAACAAAAACAAAAAATGCAAAGGAATGGAACTCAGAGAAGTCCTACTTCTTTGGGTAAATGTTTCACGAACCAATATAGTTTTGTAAAATACCAGTAAAATCATGAGGAATTTTAAAGCTTATTTTTTAATAAATAATAAATAAAAATGTTTTAAATATTTATTATTTCAGCCTATGAAATAACATTATTATAAAAATAAAAGTAATATAATATTTAATTGCATCCATGCAGTATCAAAAATAATTCAGTCATCTCAGTTTTTTAAAGTGACTTAAGAATAGAAAAATCATCATCATAAAGCAATTTCAAGAACATTTGTGGAATTCGTCAAATCTAAATTAGCTAGGGTATCTTTGAGACCTACATAAAATTGTGCCCTTTTAAAAAAGGTAAAATAACAGAGAACAAAAGGTCCATTTTTAGTATACTGAAACTGTAAATTCAGGAATAACGAAATACAAACTCTCAAGACCAGCTGACTTGGTCCATTCTTCCAAACAGGTTTTTCTCAGACACTCAGGAGCAGCAGAAAGATATGTAATAAATGCAGCAGCAAGCTGAGCTCTTTTAGGAAGAGTAGCTAATTCCTCTGTTATCTCCATAACCTGGAAAAACAGAGAGAAGAAAGAGGGAGATAATATGAGCATGTTCTAACATTAAAGATATGGGGGAGATCACATATTGGCTTAAGTAATAACTCCTTGTTTTGAATATAACAGTCAAAACGTAAAAATATCAAAAGGATCTCAGACTCTGCTGTGATATTTTTTTAAAGTATGAAATCCTGGCTGGGTAAGGTGGCTCACAACTGTAATCTCAGCACTTAGGGAGGCTGAGGTGGGTGGATCGCCTGAGGTCAGGAGTTTGAGACCAGCCTGACCAAAAAGGTGAAACCCCGTCTCTACTAAAAATACAAAAAATTAGCTTGGCATGGTGGCAGGCACCTGTAGTTACAGCTACTTGGGAGGCTGAGAGAGAAGAGTTATTTAAACCAAAAAGGTGGAGGTTGCAGTGAGCAGAGATAGTGCCACTGCACTCCAGCCTGGCCAATGGAGGGAGACTCCATCTCAAAAAAAAAAAGTATGAAATCTTAATATATTTGTAGGAACAAACATATTTAGTCATTGAAAGTTCTTACTGATTTTAAAGAAGGCAGAACTTTCATCCCAACCACAGTTAAATGCTGTGAGTTTGCATCACTTTGTAAAAGATTAAGACACAGAGTACGAACAAAGGCACAAAACAAAGGTACAGCATGAAGATCCATAAGCAAAAGGTGTACTATAAATAAAGCACAAGATTCAGCAGAAAGAGTAGTTACAGTAAACGAAAGAAGAGAGAGTTAATTAAAGGCAGATTGTGAAAGGTTTTCCATGACATGGAAAGAAGTTTGTTTTTTGGTTTTGGTTTTGTTTTTGTTGAGACAGAGTTTCACTCTTGTTGCCCAGGTTGGAGTGCAATGGCACAATCTCTGCTCACTGCAACCTCCATCTCCCAGGTTGAAGTGATTCTCCTGCCTCAGCCTCCCGAGTAACTGGGATTACAGGCATGCGCCACCACACTTGGCTGATTTTTGTATTTGAGTAGAGACGGGGTTTCTTCATGTTGGTCAGGCTGGTCCTGAACTCCTGACCTCAGGTGATCTGCCCGCTTCCGCCTCCCAAAGTGCTGGGATTTACAGGTGTGAGCCATTGCACCCAGCCAGGAGTTTCTATTTTAAACTGTGACATAAGTCATTGCAAGGGTTTAAGCAAGCAATGAGTAATGTAATCAGATTGGATTTATAAAAATAATTCAGCTGACAAACGAAGAATGAACTAATAAAGGGTCAGACAGGAAGATGTAAAAAATGTCAGATGAGAAAAGAAAAGAAATTGGCATTAAAGACAGAAGGCAAACATAAACAATTTTGGCAAATATAAACAATTTTTGCAAATGAATATGACAAGCAAACGGAAGAGCCTAAGACAACCCATACATTTTTAGTATTGATGCCTGAAGAAAGATGCCTCCAGTGAAACAGAAAATAAAGGAGACTTGGAATGAGAAAAAGAAAATAATTTAGACATACTGGGTTTGAGTTCCTGAGAGACAATTAAATGCAAATGCCTAATGTTTAGTTGGAAATAAACATTTAAAACTCAGTAGTCTGGAAATGTAGATCTGGTCATTATTACGGTGCAGGTAATATTATAATGGGATGAGATAACCCCCAAGTAGTTGCAGAAAAAGCTGCTGTGCAAGGTCAATCAACATTACTAGGTGGGCAGATGAGGAGGGGCAGGAGAGGGAAGGAAGCTTAACTGATTTCAGAAATAAACCAAGAAAAAAACAAGAGACAACGCTAAAAAAGTCAAAATAATAAAATATTCCATGAAAAAATAAATAGCCAACAGTGTCAAATCACAAGATTACTGAGGAAGGAAACTTTTTTTAAATTCTAGGGAGTACTAAGTTTTCCACGTACCCATTTTCATCCTGCCCATCTCTCAATAACACGGGGAACTGAAAGGAAAATAGGCTGCTTTGCCTAAAAATCTACTCATATAAAGACAGTTTGTTTGAAGATTAATTCACAAAATGGTCATTTCTAGCTGGATTATTTAACCCGAGCCAGGTGCAAATTAATGGATCTTTCCCTCCTTTTCCTTAACATACATGATATTACAGATTTCCCGTGTTTTAAAGAAAGACTCTTCATGACCCCTTTCTCAAACAAACCTGTGCATTCCATCTCTTATGTTCTCTGTCAAGCTGATTAATTAAGACTTCTGCAGCTTTGATTGTTTCTTGTGCTTTGCTTACTTCAGCCTCAAGTTTGGCAGCTTCTGAAGTCCTGCTCTGAAATCTATGTAAACATTAAAATTTAATTAAAAGCAAAAAGGATTTGGGAGAGATTTAATGAAATTATCCATAGTTAATAAATGTTTATGCCATAATTTAATTAATTCTATTAATGTTTCCATAGGAAATATCATTAATGGAAGAGACAAGCAGACCAACACACACACAGATATATATAAACACACACACACACACACACAAAGTGTAGCATTCTCTACCTCAAAAAACTTGACAGGTTTGCGAAGTCAAGGCGGGCAGATCACCTGAGGTCGGGAGTTTGAGACCAGCCTGACCAAAATGGAGAAACCGTCTCTACTAAAAATACAAAAAAAAGTAGCCAGGTGTGGTGGCACATGCCTATAATCCCAGCTACTAGGGAGGCTGAGCCTGGAGAATCGCTTGAATCCTGGAGATGGAGGTTGTGGTGAGCGGAGATCCCGCCATTGCACTCCAGCCTAGGCAACAAGAGCGAAACTCCGTCTCAAAAAAAAAAAAAAAAACTTGACAGGGCCTGCATGCTCTACTACATTATATACAAATTTGCCAAAACAGCATTGAAGGACTGTCCTGAACATTTAATCTGTCTTTCTAGTTTTATTTAATTATATTACTGATCAGCAAAACCGTTAATATATGTCAAATCAGAAGAATTTTACATGATCAGTAAATATCCTGTCCTTTATCTCCAGTGTTCTTCAGAATGTTCCATTTGCCTAGAGTATCTTCCAACCACACCCTTCCTCACCCCAGAGCCCAACCTCCTCTAATATTTACCACTAAAAATACAAATAAAATTTCTAAATTCATTTCAGTATATTATATACAACCTCTCCCTATACTCATTGATCTTTATAATTTTCTTTTTATTTTCCTTGAAAAATATGTGTGCAATTTTATTAAATATATTAGTAATATCTGACATGATTAATTAGTCATTAAACAAGCATATTAGTGCTTATAATATGCTCAGGGTGGTATCAAGCATCAAAAAAGTAGCATTTAATTCTCCAGAACAGTTCAAGTTAAACATTATAAATCTTATGTTATACATATGTAAAGTTAAACCCAAAGAAATTATTGCCCAGGTTCTCACCAATAATCAGAAGAGGATCTAAAAGTCATATACAGATGTGGCTGGCATTAAGTTGCATGTACTTTACAGTATATTTCATTGTCTCTCTAAGTGCCTTCTTCCTTCCTTCCCTAGACATAAGACTCTAGAACCAACTTGTCCAATAGGAACAAATAGCTACTAGCCACTTTGTACCTATTTAAATTTAAATTAATTAAAGATAAATAAAATTTTAAATTCAACTCATCAGTCGTATTACAAACACTGCCAAGTGCTCAGTAGCCACATATCACTATTGGATACCATACTGGATAACACAGATCACAGAACATTTCCACAATCTCATGAAGTTCCATTAAACAGCACTGTTCTAAAACCTGGAAATGGAAAGCTCATCTTTACAACAGTGCATACTCGACGATGAACATGGTTTTGCAATAAATATTTGTTGCATTAAATCAACTCTCATAACTCTGTATAAGCTATATTAGAAATGAAAATCATCTCTTTAATTTTGTAAAATTAGAATTTATAAATGGATAGATCATGCTTATTTTTCAACTCCCTTATTCTTTGTTGATATATAAGAAAGCAAAACTGTTATTCATGGCCTAGAGTCAATGAAACCTTAATTAAGGATCATAAGTAACAGCATGGTTACCAAGATTAATTCATTCTTGAGAATGACTCTATAATGAAAAATGGCATTGTTTTATTTAAAATTAAAAGTTAATTTCAAAAGTTCTTTCCTTCCAAAATAATGGTAGTATACTGCAATGGTTAAGAGTAGAAACTTTATGGAATTAAGACAAATCTAGTATCTAACACGGCTTGGTATTTTACTAGCAGCGAACCTTATACAAAAAAAAGATGAGATAATTTTAACCTTCCTAATCTGCAAAATAGAAATACATTTACTTCTCATTGTTGTAAGGATTAAATAAATATATAAATTACCCAGTACAACACCTAACACAGCAAGTGACTAATAAATGAAGTCAAAACATTGTTATAATATGCTAACTACTTAATAAATATTTAATAATTAGATATTTGAGTGCTGATTGTGAGCATATGACTGAAAATAATACATTACACTTATTTTCCTTACACTTCTCTAATAACAACTGGAAAAAAATGATGTGATTTCTTTCCTATATTTCCTTTTTTCTTTTTGTGAGACAGAGTTTCGCTCTTGTTACCCAGGCTGGAGTGCAATGGCGCGATCTTGGCTCACCGCAACCTCCGCCTCCTGGGTTCAGGCAATTCTCCTGCCTCAGCCTCCTAAGTAGCTGGGATTACAGGCACATGCCACCATGCCCAGCTAATTTTTGTATTTTTAGTAGAGACGGGATTTCACCACGTTGAGCAGGATGGTCTCGATCTCTTGACCTCGTGATCCACCCGCCTCAGCCTCCCAAAGTGCTGGGATTACAGGTGTGAGCCACCGCGCCCGTCCCTCTTTCCTATATTTCTAACATAATAATTGTTCAGGAATATTGAATATTGAAAACACTGGGTTTATCAGTTTGGGGTTTTCTTTTTGGTTTGCTTTTTTCTGTAAGTATTTCTCTATAAGTATCTATTAGAGAGACAGAAAAAAAAGGGAGTAAGGGAGAGAGAGAGAATTGTTTCCTGAACATAGAGGAAAAAATTCAAAAGTTTTAATCTGATTAATTTCTCAGTACAATAATTAGTTTTTCTTCCATTAAAAAAGGAGGCAGGACACAGCATTTCAACATGTTGTATTAAATCAGATATTATTCAGCTTTCAATCTTGACAATTTTTAAAAGAAAATGTTCTAACATTTAGAATTCCCTTACCAATATTTTCTATCCTGTACTAAACAGGATACATGAAAGGCTTTAAGACGAATAATATTAAAAAAATGATCCTTAACTTGAGTTTAATATTTGCATGAATAAATCTGTTTTAACACAAAGGAGAAAAAAGTTAAGAGGACAGAATTTTTTAACATAATAATGTACCCCTAAAAAGGTGACAGACTAATGGATCCCATAGCATCATCTGACATAAGGGAGTCTAAAATCTTAAAAGTCAAAATAAGAAAGAAATCAAGATGTTAAATGTAAACACTCTCAGCATTATCCAAAATACACTTCAAAATATAACTTACTTTTCTTTGAGTTCTGATACCTTTTGACCAACAGAATTTAGAAGCTCCTCTAGTTTCCTTTTTCTGTCTTCAGTTTTTCTCAGATTCCTAAAATATTAGTCAATATTATAAAAGTCATTCTCTTTTAGATATCAACTGTAAAAGAGCAGCAGCACCTTAAAATGTAATCTTACATAAATATATGACAATGAAAACTGTCAGTGACTCTATAACACCTTTACTTAGAATTTAATTTGAAAAGCAATGCTAAAATTAAAAGTGTACCCTCTGACCCAACTATACCACTTGTAGGCATCTATATTTTAAAACACTCATACATGTAGATTTCTGGATAAAAATGGTAAATATTTATCTTCTATCCCTTCTAAAATGAAGCCAAGAAAATAAGAAAGATACACCTGCACATAGATCAAAAGAGAAAAGTATGAAATAGGAGAGATTTCAAAAATAATTTTCTTATTTTAAGAGACAGTCTCACTGTCACCCAGACTAGAGTATCGTGGTGCAATCAGAGCCAACTGCAGCCTCAAACTCCTAGGCTCAAACAATCTTCCCACCTCAGTCTTCTGTACCTGAAAAGTTCAATAAAGTTTTTAAAAGTAATAACTAACATACCGGAATGCAGAAAGCCAAAAGCTAAAATGACTATACAAAGAGGAGCTGAAAAAAGCAGAATCCTAAAATGTGCAGAAAATGTAAACAGATACATCTGAAAGTAACAATAAAGCTAAATAGAGAGAGGATTACTTAATAGTTGATATTACAAAGAATTTGACCTCAGAATCCATTCTCTATTGAGAGCTGACCACCTGTAACCTAACTCAGAATGCTGCAAGTCTAGCTTATGCCCCTACTCATCTCCATCAACCTCTATGCACACATCCTAGGCGAAAGATACAAAGATTCTTTTAAAGTAAAATGACTGACATCCTAGCCTCTCAAAATACCTGCAAAATATTAAGGGGTTGCCATAAAATGGCCAGTCTACATTTGATCACCTTACAGTGATGCTCAGCAGCCAAGGAGCCCAGGCCACACACTCAGGGCTTCTGGCCAGACTTCTAAAACACACAATTAATAACAGCCAAGGATCAGACAGGTCAAGAAAGCTTCCTAACTTTCTAACAATATGAGGTAACATACAAAACACTGGGAATCAAAATAACATTAGACTTTTTAAAAGCAATACTGAACTCTAGCAGAGAGTACAGCAGGGGTTCTCAAACTTCAGTGCACACCAAAATTACCTATCAAAACAGAGACTGCAAGGCCTTACCATCCTCTCCCCCATAGTGTATCTGAATCAGAATCAGTTAGTTTGGGTAGAGTTCAAAAATCTGCACTTCTAACAATTTCCAAAGCGATGCTGCAGATCTAGCTACCAAATTCTAAGAATTACTTCAATAGAATAAGGCCTTCAAAATTGTGAGCTAAAACTATTTCTAGTCTAGTATTTTAAACACAACCCAATTACTAACCACATGCAATGACATATTATAGATACTTTTAGACATGCAAATTACAAACTATGATCTTTCTGCTGTGGAAGATGTCTTAGAGAAACCTGAGGTGCTAAAGTAAAAAACAGAAAGAGGAATTCATAATACAGGAATACAGTAGGTAATCTGTAGATTACTGATCTGTGTGTTCTAGTTATTTTTTCTTTGCTTTAGGCCTGCTCTTAAGGCTCTTATCTTGGGGCTTCTCTTCTCTTCAACAGGTAATTGGCAAGCCATATGTAGAAGATTAAAACTGGATCCTTGTCTCTCACCCAATACAAAAATTAACTCAAGAGGGTAATGACTTAAGTCTAAGACCTGAAACCACAGCAATTCTAGAAGATAACATCAGAAATACCCTTCTTGGCTTAGGCAAGAACCTTCATGACCAAGAACCCAAAAGCAAATGCAACAAATACAAAGATAAACAGATGGGACTTAATTAAACTAAAATCCTTCTGCACAGCAAAAGAAATAATCAGCAGAGTTAACAGACAACCCACAGAGTGGAAGAAAATCCTCACAACCTGTACATCTGACAAAGAACTAATATCCAGAACCTACAGCAAACTCAAACAAATCAGCAAGAAAAAAACAAACCCATCAAAAAGTGGGCAAAGGATATGAATAGACAATTCTCAAAGGAAGATACACAAATGGTTAATAAGCATATGGAAAAATGCTCAACATCATTAATTATCAGGGAACACAAATCAAAATCACAATGCAGTACCACCTCACTCTTGCAAGAATGACCATAATCAAAAAAATCAAAAAATAATAGATGTTGGCAGGAATGCGGTAAAAAAAGGAACACTTTTACATTGTTTGTAAGACTATAAACTAGTATAACCATTATGGAAAACAGCGTGGAGATTTCTTAAAGAACTGAAAGTAGATCTACTGTTTGATCGAGCAATTTCTCTACGAGGTATCCACCCAGAGGAAAAGAAGGCATTATATGGAAAAGATACTTGCACACCCATGTTGTAGCAGCACAATTTGCAATGGCAAAAATACAGAACCAGCCCAATGCCCGTAAATCAACGAGTGGATAAAGAGAATGTAGTATACATACATACCACAGAATACCACTCAGCCACAAAAGGGAACAAAATAATGGCTTTCACGGCAAGCTGGATGAAATTGAAAACTAACATGTGTAAGTAAAGTAACTCAGGAATGGAAAAGCAAGTATCATTCTCACGCATGTAGGCTAAGCTATGAGGATGCAAAGGCTAAGAATGAGACGTTGGACTTGGGAGACTCAGGGGAAGGGTGGGGGTGGCAAGAGATAAAAGACGACTTGGGTGTAGTGTAACACTGGTCAGATGATGGCTGCGCCACAATCTCAGAAATCACTACTAAAGATCCCAACCATGTAACCGAGCACCACCTGCTCCCCAAAACCTACTTAAATCATAAAAAAGATTTAAAGAACGTAAACCTTTCGGGCTGCAGTTAGAACAAAAGAGACAGAATCTATTTCTGACTTGGTAACGACGGCAAATTAGATCCGTATGCTCCAACAGTCAATGCTTAAATCTTCCTCCTACTTGCCCACACACTGTTTTGGAAAATATATGCTAAACATTTCCTAGGACTTAGATGGTGAAAACAAATATCAAAGCCTTAAATTTCCAGAGCTTTCATTTTGTACTTTAACATTACTACTTTATGAAACTTTGGTTCTTTCTAAAGGAACTTTTACCTACCTAGCCTTAAAATAATAATGGTAAAGAAAAAGTCAGTTGCTTCTGCTATCTCTAATAGCTCTCTCTTTTTGATCTGCTTTTAAATTTGTATTCAATTGACTCATTTTATGTTTTAGTATTGTCAACTGCCATTTTACAAATAGAGAAAAAAATAAAAAATAATAATATATTAAAACCTCATCAAACTGATGAAAATAAGGAATTGTTTATATTTTATATTTCACTTACGATTCTAATCCTGCCTGTTCAGTTTCCAAAGGTTGAATTCGTTCCAAGGCATGGGAATACTGGACATTGGCTTTCACCCAGGCAGCCAAAGGTGCAGCTGCAGTACTGGCACGCTTGGCATTCTGAAAAACCCATGAGAAGTGATCCAATATCCTCACTTAATTTCAAATGAAAGCAAAGTTAATTCTAACACATTTTATTTTGGCATTTATTTATTAGCTTGCCTCAAAGAAGTTTTTGGCTTATAGCTAAAATAAAAATACAGTGAACTGCTATTTAGATTAAGAGAAATATACATGAACTCTATTTTCACTTAAAAATAAATTTTTAGAGCCACAGACTCTTTAAAATAGTTTTATCAACATAATTACTCATTAGTCACATGTCTAATGAATGTACGTGTCATCTGTATAATGTTTAAGCATCGAGTCTTCTTCTGTACATGTGATTTATCTTCATTAGACAACAGCAGCTGTAGAACCATTGTAACTGGTGTCAAAGAAGATGCACACAACATTTTGAATAAGGGATTTAAAAAGATACCAAAACATGAACTCTAAATTGTTCACTGAAACTAGATACCACTATCCTAACACAGGTGTCTCGTTATCTGACAAGCACACAAGACAAAATAAAAGTCCACCAGGATAGCTGAAAGTTAAAAAGAAAAAAAAGTAAGTTGAGAACGTTAACAGCCAATACAAAGCTATTAGAACCACTGAACACAATAAATCCCCCTTGCTACCTGCATTCTCATTTACCTGATTCTGCTGGTTAATGCTTCCCCAACCTAATACCTATAAGCTTGTTTTTTATTTTCAAGTGATCTAAACAATCGGCAATGACAAAGCATCACATTTAAAAAGCAGAATATTACACGGTATGGAAAAGCAAATTTATGGTATGACTTAAAAATTACCTTTGGATCAAAAGATCCTTTATTTCTAAAAAGAAGTTCTTCAACACTCTCTCTTATTTCCTTTGAAATACTTCGGGCATCAAAGGTGGCTATGTCTTCTCTTACACCTCTTTTTGCAAGGAAACTGAAATTAAAGCATATTTCCTTAAATGAGGCTAAATAAAATTTGCTGTTTCTGGGAAAAAAAATCAATTTAACAAAATGCTGCATGCAATAATTTTATCCATGAGTTAACACAAAATACGGTACTAAAACCTTTAAGCTTCTAATGTATTATCTTTATTTTTGTTAGTTTGTTTTGAGACAGAGTCTCACTCTGTCATCCAAGCTGGAGTGTGGAGGTACAATCTCAGCTCACTGCAACCTCCACCTCCTTGGTACAAGCAATCCTCCCACCTTAGCCTCCCATGTAGCTGGGACCACAGGCATCTGCCACTACACTCGACTAATTTTTTGTGTTTTTGGTAGAGATGGGGTTTCAGTATGTTGTCCAGGCTGTTCTCAAACTCCTGGCCTAAAGTGCCTTGGCCTCCCAAAGTATTGGGATTACAGGCATGCCCAGATGTATTATCGACTTTTTGTAGACAACAAAAACTCTGGAAAGAGATGTGACAGTCTTTCTACTGTTTTGTGAATAAAGTGATCTAAAAGAATCACAATCTTGTTCGACTCAAAACCGTATTTGTGAACTACTAGGTATTCATATGTTGTAGGATACATAAGAAAATGTTCTCACCCTTTCAAGGAAACTTAAAGTGCTCTCTCAACCCATCTCCTCCTCCATCTCCAAATATAAAAGAACCTCTTTTTTTTTTTGGAGATGGAGTTTCGCGCTTGTTACCCAGGCTGGAGTGCAATGGCGTGATCTCGGCTCACCGCAACCTCCGCCTCCTGGGTTCAGGCAATTCTCCTGCCTCAGCCTCCTGAGTAGCTGGGATTACAGGCACACACCACCATGCCCAGCTAATTTTTTGTATTTTTAGTAGAGACGGGGTTTCACCATGTTGACCAGGATGGTCTCGATCTCTTGACCTCGTGATCCACCCGCCTCGGTTTCCCAAAGTGCTGGGATTACAGGCGTGAGCCACTGCGCCCGGCCCCTTTACTGTCAACCCAAATACTAACAAGAAACTTACAATAGCACGAACCATAACACTACTATTATAACATGAAACCTGAAGCGGTGTGGTTTCCTATTTTGTTTGAAACCATGTTTGCCACTCCTGTTTATTATTTAAGGGTCTCGCTCTTTGTTTCTGTCTCTGTCTCTTTCCATCCCTTGCTAGCCACTAAAAGTGTAAGACTCTTAAGGATAGTGACTGTATTTTCTTCCTCAGTAAATCGCAGTGAAATCAGTCCTCTCTGCTATGTATATCAGTCCTCTCCGCTGTGTATATCAGTCCTCTCCGCTGTGTATGTCAGTCCTCTCCGCTGTGTATATCAGTCCTCTCCGCTGTGTAAGTCGGTCCTCTCCGCTGTGTAAGTCAGTCCTCTCCGCTGTGTATATCAGTCCTCTCCGCTGTGTAAGTCAGTCCTCTCCGCTGTGTAAGTCGGTCCTCTCCGCTGTGTAAGTCGGTCCTCTCCGCTGTGTATGTCAGTCCT